>PVJH01009903.1:0-76410 GCA_004026705.1 Nesogale talazaci | reverse complement strand
AGTCTCTGATGGGCTGCTGGCAGGCTCGGAGGTGGTCAGTCAAGGTGATAGCTGCAGTGGGATCTGCAGCAGTGGGGAAGTAAAAAATATAAGTCTTTTACTTTAATTGTAATTTAATGATTGGATTCAATTCAGTTATTAGGAAACTTTCAAGTGGGTTTTTAATAACTTGGCTGTGTGAATCTCTTTTGGACCATAAAACTGAGAAATCAAGACACAGATCAAGTATTGCCAAAGAAAATGTTCATGTCCAAGAAGAAATGAGCTGGGTTTTGAGGACATAATACAAAGGAAACAAACAAAAGCACATAAAATATTTTTACATTCATTAAATGTTGAAATGATGTTTTCCATATAGTAAATAAAATGTATTATATTTTTTTTTAAAAAGAAAGATAGCCTGGAGAAGAGTGGATGCATTTCAGTTGTGGTGATGGAAAAGAATATTGAAAGTACCATGGACTTCTAAAAGGACAAACTGATCTGTCTCAGAAGAAACATGGGCAGAATGCTCTTTAGAGGCAAGGATGGCAAGACATCGTCTCACGTGCTTTGGACATATTGTCAGGAGAGACCCATCCCTGGAGAGTAACAAAGAGGGGACGACTCTCAAAGAAATGGTGTATTAGACTGGATTGACTAGAGAAACTAATCCCGTGAAACTCATATATGAATAAGAAAGAGCTTTATGTTAAGAAGTGATTATATATCAAGAAAGCATCCTAGCCTAGTCCAACTGAAGTCTATAAGTCCGATACTAGTCCATCAAGCCCTATTTCAGAGTCACGCAATCATGTGCCATGCTGCAGGATGATCATAGCCTAGTGGCTGTAGAATTGCGTGAATCCAAGGGCAGTGGAAGCATGGCAGGAACTTTGGCCACACTTTGGATGGTCAGCCAGCAGGAAGCTGAAGAGGGAGGGAGAAAGAGAAGGAAGACTACACTCCTAAGGAGACAGCATCAGGTTGTGATAGGATGGACAGATCTGACTCCACCCTTAGCCAGGATGATCTAGTTGACATCAAATCATCTGACTGCAGATGCAATGGACACCGTGGCTGCAACAATGGTGAGAATGGAGCAGGGCCGGGTTGTGTTTTCTTCTGTTGTGCAGAAGATCACTATGGATTGGAACTGACTTGATGAACGACAGACCCCTAAAGGCTAGAGTACTTTACCCCTCCTTGACTCTTCCCAACAGCGATCTTATACAACATTTGGCCTTTTGTGATGACTTATTTCACTCAGCATCGCGGCCTCCAGATTCAACCTTGATCTGAGGTGATTTGCAGATTCACCATTATTCTGTAATGTTTAAGTACTTCCGCATTATGTGTGCGCACCATTTGTGTGTATCTCTACCCAAAGATTAGCATTAAAGTTGTGTCCTTCTATTTGTCACTGTGAATAAGGCAGAGGTAAACCCTACTATGTAGCCACCTATTTGTGCCATGGGTCTTATTTCACTAGAACATATACCTGGGTGATGTGATATTTCTATTTCTAACTTTTTTTCATGTTCCAAAAAATATTTATTTATAAAAAATACAATGGGATAAGCTAATGCTGAGAAAAAATATGGAATGATTCACGAATTTGCATGCCATCCTTGTGCAGGGACCATGCTAAACTTCTCTGTATCATTCCAATATTAGTATATGTGCCACCGAAGCAAGCACTATTTCTGACTTTTTAAGAAAGCACCAGTTTGTTTTACAGAGTGATTGTACTATTTTACTATCCAGCCAGAAGTAGACGAGGGACTGTCAAAATTTTCAGGGAAAAATCCATTTTCTCCCTATTCCATTTTTTTGTGAACCTTTTTGTGGAGTATATGTAATATAATACATATGTATGTCATACATGTAAAGCAAAACCTACTAAGACACAAAGCCCATGGCATCAGAACAGTGAAAAAATTCCAGTAGAGTCACCACCACCACCCAGTGGGTGTAACTGTTTCTTCTTCTGTTTTTTGACCCCACCCCCCCTCCTTCACTTTCTTTCTTGGACTCCCCCCCCACGCCAATTCCACAATAGTTTTCATAGTCTTTTCTTTTGGTATGAAAACAATTTTTCTTGTACTATGTTTCTTCTATAATAATAGTGTCATGATTCAACAAGTGGTGGTGCTCGAAAAAAATGGATATCTAACTGTAGAAAAAATGAAACGAGATCCTTACCTCACTTCATGCACAAGAATAAACTCAAGGTGGATCACAGACCTCGAAGTAAAACTCCAAACTATTACGGTCATCAATGAGAGAATTGGAACCAACCTGAGAACACTGGAACAGGGATTTCATTGGCTATCAGAAAAAGGGAAGGACACAAACACAGAGGTGTACATCAAAAGAATTCACCAAGAGAATAATAAGAGAGCAGGCAGACTGGGAAAGCATCTTTAGCAATGACAAATTTAAAGGCCTTATTACTAAAATCTACAATACTCTGACAGCTTCCAAAAAGAGCAAAACTAGTTGCCCACTGAAGAGTTGGACAAAGGACCTGAACAGATGTTTCACAGAGGCAGAAATCCGAATGGCCAATAAACATATGAGAAAATGTTCCCGATCATTAGCCATAAGAGAAATGCAAATCAAAACAACAGTGAGATACCACCTAACACCCTCAAGGATGGCCCAATTCAAAAAAATCAGAAAGCAACAAGTGTGGGAGAGGCTGTGGGGAGATAGAAACTCTTATCCACTGCTGGTGGACCTGTAGGTATGTACAGCCACTAAGGAAATCAAAACAGATGGAAATTGAGCTACCATATGACCCAGCAATCTTCCTACTGGGCATATACCCAGAAGAGGCAAGCAACCATCCACGACCAGACATCTGTTCCTCAATGTTCATCGCCACACAGTTCACAACCGCCAGGAGTTGGAAACAGCCCAAATTTCCAACAACTGACGAATGTATTAAAAAGCTGTGGTATATACATACAATGGAGTACTATGCATCACTGAAATGAAGTGATGAACTCATGAAGCACATCACCGCATGGGAAGGACTGAAGGAAATTAAGCTAACTGAAGTTAGCCAAGTACAAAAGGACATGTACAACATGAGTCCACTGAGGTAAGCTTAATGACACTTTAAAAAATGCAAAAGGGGCATCAGGAAAAAAGTTACTATATCGAGAAAATCCTGGGGGAGGCCCAGGTAGTATGGCAGGGGCCAGGCCAAATCCAGGGCTACATATGGTAGCCGAGTAGGGTAGAGGGATGGGGGGACAGACAGCGATGTGTAGAGAGGGAATGGGGTACTAACCCACCCAAGGGGAGCATATTTTTTTATTTCTCCACAGGAAAAGAGGGACCACACTTAAATCTGGTGTTCCAGGATGTGAATGCAGCGTGACGGCATGGATCAGGGAACCAGTGGAGAGGTCTGAATGCCCAATCCAAACTACAGGGGCAGCTGCCCTCCCCCCAGGAGAGTGTGCTTTGGAGGACAACACTGAAGCTGCAGCTTGGAGAGCGAGGCATGCCTGACCAGAGCACATGAGAACAAATGAAGGGGGAGAAAGAGAGAGTGGACTACATCCTGGCCCACTGAGCCTTCAGGGCAATATTCCCACTCAGAACAGCTGATACACAGAGAGGATCATATGGTGGCCCCACTATGAAATATGACTTCCCTCACTGACCCAAGGCTCTGTGGGGACAATAGTGGAGAAATGGGATCAGGATGATACCCTGTCTGACCCAATCACATCATGGCAAAAAACTAAGGGTGTGCAACAGAGCATGGAGTTCCAGTTGGAGTGCCAAGGATATACTTTGGGGCCAGGGTGTGCCACCCCATCCAACTCAACCAAACAGACCCTGAACTATTTACAGGTTTTTATTTCATTATTATCTTTTTACATATATAGTATATAAAATATATCTACTATGTATATATTGAACATTGGGGTTTATTTTGTTATCATCGTTTCAGTTTCTTTGGTTGCTTCATCTTAGGATGCATGTGTTTTTTGTACATATTTTGGTCTTTCCAGGTCTATCTAGATAAGATAGACTGGATGATCAGTGTGGAGGCAAAAATGACAGGGCTGATGGTTCCGGAGGGGGATGGGGCATGGGAGATAGGGAGGAGGGGGAAAGGCGGTGGTATTGACTAGTCCAGGGACAAGGGAATAACAAGGGATTCAAAATCAGTGACAAGGTGGGTATGAGAGGCACAATGGGGATTGATCAAGAGTAATGTAACAGAGAGAAAATACTGAAACCCAAATGAAGGCTGAGTATGACAGTGGGACAAGAGGAAAGTTAAAGGAAATAGAGGAAAGAACTGGGAGGCAAAGGGCATTTATAGAGGTCTAAATACTGGCATGTACATAGGTGAATATATTTATATAGGACGATGAGGAAATGGACCAATGTGCATATATTTATAGGATTAGTATTAGGACAACAGATGGACATTGGACCTCCACTCAAGTACTTCCTCAATGCAAGAACTATTTGTTCTATTAAACTGGCATTCCATGATGCTCACCTTCCCAATATAATCACTGAAAACAAATGTGTGCATAAGAAAAGGTGGTGAAGAAGGCGGATTGTCCCTGGCTATCAAAAGATATAGTGTCTGGGGTCTTAAAGGTTTGAGAGCAAACAAGCGATCATCTGGCTGAGAAGCAACAAAGCCCACATGGAAGAAGCACACGAGGTGCCTGTGTGACCACGAGGTGCCACATTGATCAGTTACCAGGAGTTAAGAACTAAAAATCTAACATTGCGTGTTCACCTCCCTGATATGATTGCTGACAACAAATGGGTGCATAAGCAAATGTGGTGAAGAAAGCTGATGATGCCCAGCTACCAAAAGATAAAACATTCGGGGTCTTAACGACTTGAAAGTAAACAAGCAGCCATCTAGCTCAGAAGCAACAAAGCTGACATGGAAGAAGGACATCAGCATGTGTGACTACGAGTGTTGAAGATATCCGGTGTCAGGCACCAAAGAACTAAAATCTGTATCATTATAAAGGAGGGGGCGTACTGAGTGGGATCCGAAACCCATCGATAGGTAGAAGAGGAGCCAGTCAGAGTACAGTGTGGCAACAAGGAGGCAATGAGGTATGCAACTTTCCTCTAGTTTCCAAATGCTTCCTCCTACCATCATGACCCCAGTTCTACCTTGTAAACGTGGCTAGACCAGGCAGGGGGTGTACATTGGAGTCGGAAACATGGGGAATTCAGGACAAATGATCCCTTCAGGACCAGTGGTGGGTGTGGTGATACCAAGAGGGCAGAGGGAGGGTGGAGTGGAAGGGGGTAACCAATTGCAGGCATCTACATATGATCTCTCTGGAATACAGGCAGGGGGGAAGTGGGTGAAGGGACACAGAGGATTGAGTACTATATGAAAAAGTAATAACAATGTGTAAATTATTAAGGGTTCATGGGGGGAGGATGGGGAAATATGGAGAACTGGTGCTGGGGGCCTAAGTGGAGGGAGGATGTTTCCGGGGTGATTATGGCAACAGATGTGCAAATGTAGTATGCATACAATTGACGTGTGTTGATCATGATGGAAGCTGTATGGGCCCCCAATGGAATGAATCTTTTAAAAAAGGAGTGGGAAAGAGGAGCTGATACCAAGGGCTCAAGTAGAAAATATTTAGAAATGAAGATGGCAACATGTGCACAAATGTGCTTGATACAAATGATGTATTGAATGTTATAAGAGCTGGAAGAGCCCCCAATAAAATCAATGAAAAAAAGTGTTTGAAGGAGATTATAGTAAGTTTAACTTGAGATAGGTTCCATTTGAGATCTAAGCTGTATTTCTAAGTCATTTATCAAAAATAAATGTGGGGAAAGCTGCTTTTCTGGTAACAGTGGGATAAAATAGTTGAGAATCTGAGATTGTACAAGATTACCCAGGAGCAAGCATATATTGGAGAAAAGAGAAATAGTCATGGAAAATTCCATCATTCAGGGAAAGTACAGAAAGCCTGGAAGAAAGGGAGGTGAGTCCAGAATTGCAAAAGGCATGCTACAGATATGATGCTTTGGATTCTAGGACAGAATAACATTTCAAACTCTCCCATTGTACCCATCAGAGATAAGAGAGGTACAGGGAGAGGAGGAGGGAAAGAAGTGATTCTTCGTGTCTCTTCGATAATAACAAGTGTCTCAATAAAATTTCAAAAGAAGTAACAGGCCATATTAAAAAGATAATAGAGTCATGAAATATTTATCTTCATGAAATCGACTCACTTTGCTGAGCGTGTCTTCCATGAAGTATTTGACAGTCATTTAAGGACACATGATATTCCATTGTGTGTACCAGAGTTTATTTATTCATTCCCCCACAGATGGAGTTTTTGGTTGTTTCCATCTTTTTGTTATTATAGAAATCGCTGTGAACCAGGGTCGCAGAATTGCCATCTACTTTAAATTATGAGCAATAAAATAATTTCCTATTGTACTTGAGACCACTTGTCCTTAGCTGGCAGGCACGCCACCTGAAGAGCTGTAAAAGAGATGTTTGTAACAATAGCGAGAAAGATAAGGGCAAAACAGGGACTTCTGTGCTGTTAAGGAACTGAACAAAGGGCCCTGTGAAACAGTGATGAACAAAGGGCTGTGCTCAAAGATAATTTTGAGACACACTGATGTACAGCAGCAGCCAAGAAAAAACTGAAAGAAACAACAGAGTGATTCATTAGCCTCCCTCTCTCCATTTGAAAGGGTCACCCGAAAGCCAGGAGTATCTTCTAGACAGCAGCCTTACCTTAACGCGTGATGTGAGACCCACTTCACCTCCAGAGTGGAGCATAGCTTACCAGCTGTTCTTCTCAACTTGCCAGAAGAACCTGCTTCATCTATTTTGAAGTGGCTCTATGTTTTAATAAATATATGTGGCTTAAATCTGCTGATATGTGTGTATGTGTCTTATCATGATTTATCTTGGGACTCCTACAAACCACAGGGGTTCAGAGCTTGCTAGTTCTCTGTGGACAACAGCCTGGAAACAGAACTTCTCAGCTATTAACCTGTGTTTTCTTCACCACAGTGATATTTGACTTTGTGGATCATAACTAATTAAAATAACATTCAGAACAATGTGCATTTGTGAGCACTTAATTGTGCTCGTGCAGAACTTGTGTGTAGAACCAAAGGCAGACTATTCAGTATAATAAGGGGATACTGTGCAGCTTAAAATCAGAGGAAATGGGGCTGAGCCCCCGTGGCGTGGTGGTTGTGCGCGGGACTGCGGCCCACTGGGACGGAGGTTCAATTCCAGGTCCACAGGGGCAAAGGATGGGCCTCCTACTCCCACCACCAGGGCGGTGATGCCCTAAAAAAAAAAAATAAATAAATAAAAATAAAAAAATCAGAAAAAGCGGGTGTTGGGGTTGCATCCTTTCAATATACATATGCAATCTATAGGCTGAGAAAACACTCTAAGAGGCTAGACTATATGGATAAGAAGGTGGCACCAGAATTTGAGGAATATTCATTAACTAGGTGTAATATGAGATAGCACACTTCGCTTGCTGAAAGAAAAGGACTGGAAACGCTTAATGATGAAGATCAAAGATCACAGCCTTAATTAGGAATTACACCTCAGTATAAAGAAAACAATTCTCACAACTGGGCCAATCAGACAAAAAACTAGACTAGTTAGTCTAGTTTTTCATGATGCCAACTGCTAACAATGTGTCAAAGGCTGATTCAGACCCTTAAAACAAAGGCCATATTCTTAGAAAGTGTGTAAAGTAACCAATATTAGAAATAGCTATTTTAAGATTTATGGAGACCCATCTGATGGTGACGTCATTTACAATGACGTTGATGTAAACAGAGTCACCTGGCAGAGAGAGGAGTTTAAACAGGCATACATGGACAATTTTGGATCACAAAAGACTTTTGCAGCCATATGTAAGAGGAATGTCTAAGAGGAAAAGAATGGAAAAAGAAAAGTTCTTTTTCTGAAAAAATGAATACAACTGAGGACATAACTAGAATAATCAAGTTAAGAGGAAGTATTAACAACTTTAAAGAATCAGGCCTTAGGTTTAGGGTTAGAAAAAAATAAACAATCAGACCTTACACGGAAGAATTCACCAGAAAGCTTCAGAAAGGGGCAACCTTGAGGAGTAGAGAATATGGAAGGTTGGTGGTGATGGGGTTCTTCCTTTTTAACAATCACTTCTTCCGGTAAGCAACTTAAAATTATGTGATACACTGGAAAGTTCTAGAAACATGTATTTCCATTTTTAAAGTGCGGCAGACCTTCCATTCTATGCAATTTTATTCTATCACTTGTTTTTGAACTTCATAACGATCTGCATGCCTTCCAATATTTGCTGACAAAGGAGTGAGTCTTTACCTTATACCGTACTGTTTTACATGCATTACTACCACCTTGTTTTTTGCTTTAGCTACATCAAGCAAAGCAGGTGTTGGCTCAATGCTAAAAAGATTCATTGAGCCAATAGTAAGCACTGTGGAAGGTGTATAAATATTTATTATTAATTTGCTGACATTGTGAAGGAGCAGGGAAGAGAAATGTTTGCCGCAGGGCACAGGGCCCGCTGGTGGGCCCTTGTCTGCACTTCTCACCCCATGCCCTGGGATCTGCATCAAAGGACTTATAAATCTAAACAGTACCCAGAATCATACTCCAGAAAGAGATTAGAAAATTGAACACACTTCATTTACTCCATCAATCATGGTATCTCTTTCTTGGTAGTTTGAAAGTTCAGCACCTTTCCCCCCATTTACCTGGCTAAAATTAAACTGAACCAACTGCCTCCTGGTGATACTGTAGGACCAAGTACAACTTCCCGAGGAAGTTTCCAAGGCTGTAAACAAACAGCCATCTCAAACTTCAACTAAGCCTACATGAAAGAAGCATACTAATACCTGTGGATCCAAAGATTGTAAATTATATCATTCAAATCTGAAGGAGGGAATAGAATCAGAGGTTGAATTGTGAGATTCTGGCAGTGAGTGGGAACCCAAAATACAGTTGCAGGATCGATATAGGAAGTAAGTCTCAGGTGATTTCATTCTAACCAGAACTTAGGAATGGGAATACCTTGGTTACTACAGTAATGGACAGGTGACTAGAGCAGATTAAAATAAATCCAACTTGAACAGTTAAAAGTCTGTCGTGTGATCGCCCTTCTAATACACTTTGGACTTGATCTGGTTTTGAACTCTTTCACATTAGGGTTTATCTTAGTTGTTTTGTCATTGTCGGTAGCCTTCTTAACTCCTTGTTATGTGGTTTTCTATTTTTCAATATATGAAACCCAGGATAGATGGATCCATAAGGACAACAATTAGAATAAGGGCTCCAGGGGGGCATTGGGGGGGGTGGGGTAAAAGGGAACTGATAACAAGTTCAAGAAAGAAAGTGCTCTGAAATGGATTTGGGAGAGCAATTGTACAACATTGCTTGATATGGTTGGATTGGTATGGTGTCTGGGTTAGCTCCTAATAAAGTAGCTATGAAAATAAAGGCCTCTGTCATGTAAAAAAAATTTACAAGTTTGGAAACTCAATACTGGGCCTGAATTGACTTGATAGTAGTGAGTTTGGCGAGTGGGTCATATGGTAGTCTGTACTCAACCCACAAAGTGTTTTCCATGGTGGCTGGACTATTTAACACTCCCATCAAAGGGAATGATGCTGGTCCCTTTATCTATAACCTCAGTTGCCAACATTCTAAAATGTTAAATCACTGCCACTTTTAAAGGGAGTGAGGTGGTATCTTATTGGGCTTTTGATTTCTATCTCCCAATAGAAACTGGTTGAGCCTCGATCCACATGGTCAGTAGTTTGAAACGAGTGTCAGCATCTAAGGAAACAGGACTTTCTAATCCCATAAACAATTACAGTCTTAGAAACCCACAAGGGGTCACTATGAATCAGCATTGATGTGATAGAATGTGAGTCTCAGGGGCCCTGGTTGGTGGCTTAGTGGGTTTTGAGTTCACCCTAAGGTCAGCAGTTCAGAACCACCAGTCACTCTGCAAGAGAGAGAGGTTTTCCACTTCCATGGCAACGCAAGTACAAATGTACTGGACACATGTATGTCTGAATTGTGATAAGAACTGTAAGATTCCCCCAATAAAATTATTTTTAAAAAAAAAGTTAGTCTGGGAAATCCACAGAGGTGGTTCTACTTTTCTATAGGGGCACATAGAGTTGGAGTTAACTGGATGACAGTAGAGGGGGCCCTGGTGGCCTAGATTACAAATTGGGTTAACAGTAGGTCAGCAGTTAAAATCCATCAGTTGCCAGGTAGCAGGAGGTCACTAGTTTTTAAATTAAAAAATCATTTTACTGGAGGCTCTTACAACTCATATTAAAATCCATACCTCAATTGTATCAGGCATATTTGTACATGTTACCATCATGTTTTGCAGATATTTACTTTCTATTGAACCCTTGGTATTCACTCCTCTTTTTTCCCTCAGCATAGTGACCCCTCGATAGATCATACATTTTTATATCTCACACCAACTGCTGTCTCCCATCTTTCGTGGTTTCTGTTGTTCGTCCACCTGTTAGGGTGTATATGGTTATGCATTGATTATTATGATCCATTCCCCCTTCCACCCTTCTCCTCCACTTTCTTCTACTCTTCTGGTATCACTATTCCCATTTCTGTTCTGGATTCCATGTGTCATGAGCTCTTAGCTTTCTCCTTTTAAGAAACATCATTTTACTGGGGACTCTTACAACTCGTCACACTACATCCATCCATTGTATACCAAGCACATTTGTACATTTGTTGCCATCATCATTCTCAAAACATCTGCTTCCTACTTGGATCCTTGCTATCAACTAATTTTCCCCTCCCTCATGAACCCTTGGTAATTTATGCATTATTATTTTGTCATGTGTTAAAGACTGTCCAGTGTCTCCCTTTACCCACTTTTCTGCTGTCTGTCCCCCAGGGAGGGGGCTATATGTAGATCCTTGTGATCGGTTCTTCCTTTCTACCTCATCTTCCTTCCATCTTCCCAGTATTGCCTTTCTCACCACTGGTCCTGAAAGGTTTAGCTGTCCTGAATTCCCTGTTTCCAGCTCTTCTCTGTCCCAGTGCATATCCTCTGATCTAGCTGGATTTGTAAGGGTGAATTAGGATGATAGTGGAGAGGATGCATTAAAGACAGTCTTTAAGACCCAGATGCTGTATCTTTTGATACTCAGGCACTATCAGCTTTCTTCATATTTGTTTTGTTCATCAGCGATCACATTGGGTAGGTGAGGATCATGGAATGTCAGTTTAATAGAGCAAAATATTCTTGTACTGAGGGAGAACCTGAACGGAGGTCCAATTTCCATCTGCTACTTTAATGCTCTCTCTATATTTTCCTGTCATATTTACATACGTACATGACTGTATTTAGACCTCTATAAATGCCCTTTGCCTCCTAGCTCTTTCCTTCTAATTTCCTTTTGTCCCACTATCACGGTCAGTCTTCATGTTTCAGCAATTCCTTGGTTACATCGGCCTTGATGAATCCCTACCAGGCCTCCTACACCCTCCTCACCACCAATTTTAGATCATTTGTTATCCCTTGTCCCTGAGTTGGTTAAAGCCCACTTCACCCCCCCTGCTTCCCTCTCTCCTATGTCCCCCTGGAATACACTGGTTCCCATTGTTTTCTCCTCCAGATGGTTTCTCCTGCCTATCGTACCTAGATAGACCTGCAGAGATAATAATATGCACAAAAACCAGAGCAAAACAAAGCAACAAAAATAAACAAGAAAACCAAGACAAAAAAAGCCTTCAAGACTTATTGACCTTGGAGTGCTTGCTTATGCACCCACTTTGCCTTGATAGTGCTGGGAGGGTGAGCATTACATGCTGCCACTTTGTTAGAACAAAATATCCTTGTGTTGAGGGAGGATGACCAAGGGCATGAGGTCCCTCCACTACCTCAATGTGTTGCCATATGTACATAGGCCACTACCTCTATTTTTATTAATGTATTTACATTCGTACACACCAATGTTTATACCTATTATCCATAGCTCTGCTTCCTAGATGATTCCCGTTTCCTTTTCCCTCCCGCCTACCCCACCATCACGTTTGCCCTACTTCTGCCTGTTAGTACTTCCTCCGAGCTAGATTGCTGTCGCTCCAATACCTCCAGGTTCTCTACAGAATTCTCCAGTCGTTCCCTTCTATGGCATAGTTTGCTCACCCTCCCCCTTCTCCCCCCCAAGCCCCTCCAGGACCATTTGCCCCTTTGCTTTCTTCTCAGGCTTGCATCCCATGCCTGCGTTATGTGAACGGACAGACCGACAACATGGGCCAACCAAAAAAAAACAAGATTAAAAAAGAAAAAAGTAGAAAACACATTAATTCCAAGTCTGTCCACTGACCTTTATAACGATCTCCCTGCTGATTCTGGGGTGATTCTAGGTGCTGCCCCTCCTAGCCTGGAGTCTATTTGGGGACTCTTTGGCATTGCTTTGCTCCTGTTGCTCATCTGTTATGCTCCTGTCCTGGTTTGCCCCAGTATGCGGGGTTCAGACCACACAATCCCCCCGTCTTACCCACAGTATGCTCTGATAAGGTGACATATGAGCTGTGTCGTCCTACAGTTGTGCCTTAGCAGCTCCGTGCAGGGACATAGTCCTCTGGGTTGGTGTGCCAACATGGGGTCTAGACCTAACATACCTTTTTCCTTCTTGGTTTGCTTGTGGGAGGAAGGTGTGCGGGCCCCTTGCCCCAACCTGTAGGCTGTGTTCTCCACCACGTGCTTCTAGGGAAGGAGTCAGTGTGGCTCTGGTTGAGGCCAGTCCTGTAGCTCAATCTTTCCATGCATCCCTCCATATAGTTGTCCACGTGACTTGGTGCACCATGGTGGGGTCTGTGCCCACACCTCCCAAGTTTGTGAACATAACCAATACTCTCCCCCTGGGTGGGTGAGTGCCTCGTGTTCCCATGCTATCATCTCACTTTTGGTCCAGCTCCTTTTCTCCATCTTACCGAGTTTGGGCTGACCTCCACTCGACTGCCTGTACCTCAATTCCATATATTTTGACATGTGGTCTTTCTTCTATACCTATTATACTTACCTTGGGGGACTCATGTGGCACTTGTCCATTTGTTATTGGTGACTTTGCTTAGCATCTTTTAAGGTTGCTTTGTTTCCATATAGTGGCAGCCTAGGAAACCAAGTGCTGTTTGACCCTGCTCTAAAGGGTTGCTGAGTTGTACCTGATCCATTAGCAGCAAGTTGGGATTTTTTTATTTTTGGTCATGGTTTAATTGCTAATGACAGTACCTATTATTTTCATGTCCTTCTTGCCCATTTGGATATCCTCTATTGTGAGAAGACCCACTGAAAATTAAATGTATTTATTTTTTGTGGGCATCACTGCCCCCTGGTGGGAGTAGGGGGCCCAGCCTTGCTCCTGGGGAGCTGCTGCTGGATTTGAACAGCCAACCCTGTGGGCTGCAGTCCTGACACAACCACTACGCCATCAGGACTCAGCCCTGAAAATTAAATTTAATCTACAAAGACATGCCAAATGTTTGCAATCGCCAAGATTAAAGATGTAAAAGTAAATGTTACATGTGCTGAGTGTTTTAGAGGCTAAGTTGCAAAAATCTCTAGGTTGGAAGGGCATAGGGACAATATTAGAGAAAAATCACATTTTGAAAAGTCTGGAAGGTCGACAGGAAGGTCAACATGGTATGATATTCTCCGGACTGGAATCTCACAAACCAAACAGAAAAAGAAAACTACCAAACCACTCAAGGTTCAAAGGACACATTAACACCTGTGATTCCAGCAGCCTGGGTAGCATCCTTCCCCCACCCCTACCCTCACCTTCTTTGGCTTTGTGAGATTCCATTGTTTCCAATAAGATGTAAGACCAGCAGCTGAGAAACAGCAGTTTGCCTCCAAGTTCTGCAACAGTAAGAAGGGATGGGGGTTTTGGAAAGGGACTCTAATAATGAAGTCTATTCAACTGTGACCCTGAACTTCTAAGTGTATTCCACTGGTAAAGGAGGAAATACGAAGGCAGAGCAATAATAACAGGTTTATCCGAAATGTGGCTTGGCTTCTGCCCCTAATGGTAAAAGTGACCTGACAAATGGGAGAGGAGATCCAGAGAACACTGGCACTTTTCTAAGGCATCTGCATCTGGGTGATGGTTAAGCATTTGGTTGCTACCTAAGAAGTTGGTGGTTCAAACTCACAACGAAGGGATCTAGTTAGTTCTCTCTCCCTATTAAGATTGTAGCCTCCAAAGCCCCATGGAGGCAATTCTGAATCATCACACGTGGTCACTGTGATTTGAGCATCAGCTCAGTTGCCCACAACAAGCTGCATTTTCAAGTATGCTCAATTGTATAACACATTGTAAGCAACAAAAGCTTTAGGCACAGATAAAGCTCATGGATTTACTACTTTTTACCGTTTCCCTGGGGTCCCTTGAGTGCCCTACGAGATATTAACCCTTTGTTCCTAGTAGGATGAGGTCAAATTATTAAGACCACACATAAAGCCAGAAGCTCACAAAAGACTTGGTATTTTTCCACTGTAAAATATTCATACATTAATGAAATGTGGCAAAAGCAAAAAAAATATCAAACACGAGGCTTTGCATTTAACTTTATTGTAATTCAAAATTTGGAAACTGCTAAACACTTTATAGAAACACCTGAGGACTGTTTAGCTGGGCATAACATCTTCATACAAAGAATTTTAAAACAAATCTTGTTTAAGTTAGAATCTTGCCCTATAAAATGTAAAAAACAAAATGGACGGAACCACCCTAGTAAATGGAACCTCTTATACCTAGTAAATAGTTGCATCCGTATATATAAAGTATATATGATTTTTCTAAAAAAAATTCTTTCTCCTGGTATATATTTTGACAAAACAAATGGCTAGTAATATTAGCACCAATTCTCATTGCTTATGAGTAATATACCCAAGGTTGTAGAAACTAATAACAAACATAGAGCATCATTTCTCCTTGCATGTTTTCACTTTGAAAATAAGTCCAAAATGACAAGTCTGGTCAAAATTGGCTTCCAAACTTTTGCATCAAAATGGCTCAGAACTAAAAAAATTAACAAAAATATTGCATAGGACAGAGAACTTCCCTGTATGGAAACCAATCTAGTGATTGTTTCTTATCCCCTGAAGAGTAAACTGAGAGGTACTCGTGATAGCACACGATGCACATATCTCTTACAAAAACCTAACTATACACATAGTTTATTTTTACCTATGCGGCAGTGCAAAGTGCCATTTTTAATTCAAAAAGAAAAGGTTTACTTGTATGTCTACCTATAGATATAGAATAAAATATAAATATGGTACAGTACCATATGAGAAATAAACACATTAAAATATATATCTCTTAAGAAATTGAACACAGGTATTTTTATATAGAGATGTGCATAATGGATGAGTAGTTAAATGTGGAATCTTAGCCAAAATATGGAGTTTTAAACTAGCAGGCATTCTATTAAAAATATAATCAGATGCCACTAAACTTGCAGTATAAATAGTTCCTGCATAAAATGACCATCTTATGTATTTTACAATTTATAAAAAAATTAAGAACACTTCACAAAAGCTTCTTTTTTTCTTTAAATATGAACAAATATACTGAAAAGTAACAGAAGGGAAATAATTTATATGGCTATTTCCTTTCTGTAAACTGGCAAAATATTGAGAACACCACCAGACATATAAAATATTTGAGAGATGCTCTATAGTTGTACCTTAAAATAGTCTTCCAGTGAAAAATTCTGATGGATTGATTGCATTTTTAAAAGTTTTAGCCCCTGATATTTTCCATTACGGAATTTAGCTGTTTTGATTCTAAATATAAAATTAACCAAAAGCAAAGGTCTCCTCTCTTTTTTCTTAAAATGAAGTATATTTGTAAAATTTAGCATTAAAAGTAGATTCAAAAACTGGAAACTTGAATGTTATTCCAAAAATTAAAATATTTATAAAGAAAGATTGGACTGTAACATATGCCTGCAATAAAGGATCACTTAAAAAAATAAAAATTGCTGCAAGTTTAAGACATATTTTTAAATGTAAAAGTTATCAGTACACCTGAGAAAGTATGTCAAATCTGAAGTTACATTAACATTTTTTAATATTTTTTCTTTCTTTAAGCTTTTCAATGTAGTGGCACAACTTTAATGCAGGCCCAAGCTTGAGGCCCAAGTATTTCATCACCATGTCACTCTTGAGTAGCAGCAGAGCCTTCCCATCAATTTCCTACAGAGACCAGAAAATGATAAAGGATTACCAAAAATGACATCGTTGGTTAGTTTATATGTCAAAACATGTAAAGCAAACTACAGAGGGACTGTACATTCATGGTGTATATTCTGTGAATACTCAACTGTTTCATATAAATTATTAAAAATAAAACAGTGGAAAACTGGAGAACAAGTTAACAACGATGAAGAGGAGAGATGGATTTCTGATGTCCATTACCTTTCTCAGGAGGTTATTTGAGTTTGCAGACATCAAGGCAAACTGTCAATATACTTTCTCTATGTTAAAAGCTAATCAAGTGCTAAAACTAATAATTAAAAGGGGTATTTCAGGTAGGCCACTCATTAAATTCATTAGAAAACACTAAAATGTTACTTGATAGGTAGAAAGAAGCATCCTTCTGAAATTACTTATTTTGGTTTTTACAAGTTTTGGTTTTAATTGAAACTGTACTTCATCATGTATCACTGTCTGAAAATACCAGAAATCCTTATAATCTTTGTCACATACCTTTATACTTTTTTTTTTACCAAATATAACTAAGAAATTAGGCCTTGTAAAATTTGAAAACTGTCCAGATAACAGATTATCATCACAAACCCTCAATAGAAGATTAACAGAACTGAGCCAAATGCAATTAGTAGCTGGATTCAATGGGTAGCGTACTGAGGGTTTACCCAAGTCCAGCTCCTGACAACCCGAGAAGGGCAATGATGATATCTCCTGGGTGAAATAACCTTTTACATATAGGGAAAGGACAGTTAGGTTTTTTTCATCAACGATAATCATCAGTACAAATGGAAGAGTCCATGCAGAGGTCATTTAAAAGCAATACAGTAGGAAAACCCTGACAAAAAATATGTTACATGTTCTCTGAAGAGATCTTCCAGGAGAGCTGCTGTCTGAGGATCTGTCTCTTTCATAAATGCTATGACTTCTTCCACAGACCAGCTAGAAGGATCTTTGAAGAAGGTTTGTTTCGTTGGATCAGGTCCAAATGTATAGCGCATACCTTCAAGGGAGGAGGGAAAAAAGACAAGTCATAGGTGTCCTTACAATTATTTTGAATAAATTATGATACTGAGAGTAATGGTCCCATTTCTGGAACCTTTATCCAATGAGACATAACATACTAAGTGGAAAATCACATTAAAGTAAAAATAAAGGTGGCCTTATCAGGGATCAACTCAGTTCTTAGTTACAATATCTTACACAATACTACTACTGACATCTTTAGCTAGTTTCCAAGAGAAATGCTTACCTGGACTCTGAGATTCAAGTAGCACAGTGGTTAAAACTATATGGCTCTATAGGCAGATTGCCTTGTTTCAAAGACTGGCCCAGCCACTATCTGGCTCACCAAAATACTTACCAGTACCTACATCTCAAGAATCTGTTGTAAAAACTTAATGTACGATGTTACAGATACTATTATTTGTCCAGCAGATGGTATAAGATAATGCTTAAAAATAACATTACCATTACGCTTTTTCCTCCTAGGAAGAGAAGAAGCTAACCTTTTTGAATCTTGATACAAGCTACTTTGGCAAAGTACTGTTAGACACAGATTTTCATCTTTAGTGGTAAACTTTTAGAAACTTTTACTGAGGCGGCTTCACTGCAACAGCATCTACTCAAGGGAAATATTTAAAATTCAGCATATACTCCCCTGTCCTCTGAATCTCTGCAGACAATGTCACTCTAAAACAGAGAGAATATCCATGAGGAGCAGGGGAGGGACAATTGACAACATTGTGTTCCAGTGTATGAAGGGTGTGATTACCCATAGGTAATACTCCTTCGCAAAAAGGCCAAGGAGTCCCTTGGCTTTCACATCCTTTACTCTTTAACTTTGCCTACATGCCTAACTAGATAAAAGATAAAACACTGCCACACCCAATTCCTGAAACTTGAATCCATAACAAGGGCAGGAGATGGTAGCCATTTATGCATAATGAAGACCGGAACAGTGCCTGCCATATGAACAATGAGATGCTGCCCTGACTCTGCAGACCACCTCTTCCCAGTGCGTCTGAGGGGATGACATGAGGATGGGAAGGGTGAGGAAGGAGTGGCTGCAGCAATAGAACATTAGTGTTGGGTTCAGAGAGCTATATACAAGCTGGGGTCAGTAAAGGTCTCAAAAGCAACAATCCAGAGAGTACATCTAAAGGAAGAAGGCTTTCTAGTTCTTGATATAGCCTCTCCAATTTTGACTCCTTAAGGGAAAATATAAAAACAATGGTTGGAAATTACTATTTATAAATATATGTCCAGGTTTCCTCTGTACTGACTGCAATCTATTTGATTCTTACTGATCACTTCTCACAAAAAAATTGTTCCTACCTATTGCTGAATTTGAAGTAGTTGATATAGGAAATGGGAAGCTTGAGAGGTTTAGAGGACTTCTGGCAGGGCTTTCGTCAGGATTAACCCCGAATGGTGCTTTTAATGAAGGTTTAAGTAAACCAGAAAAAAAATCTTTGGGTTTGCCATTCCCTTCTGGATTCATCAGTTGATCTTCTATGGAGAAAAAGACAAGGATGGTTATCGTCATTAGACACACTATTAGAAGTTTTAAAAATACCCTTACTCCTCAGGGTGTTTTAAGTAACTGACATTATAATCAATGACTATCCTAAAGTACAAAACGATTCTATGATCTCATCTTTATTTCTCTTGGCAACTTTAGCCTTTGCCAATCTTGCCACCAAAGCTGTGAATACCTGACTAAAACATGCAATCTTAGGAATTTGGTTCTTTACATTATCACAGTAGATTTCTAACACTGACTTAATTACATTAAGGGTTAAATTTCCATTCACTCAAAATGTTCGAATTTTCTATTCCTCTCTGTAAGTATTAAGTATTTAGCACTGAAATGATGGTTGAAAATGTTATAATTATTTTCCTAAAGACAAAGAACAGCTATGCAGTTTGGAAGTGAATGGTGTGTGCAACAAAACTGCCAAAGTGGCCAAACTGTCAAAAGGGCTTGAGGAAATATACCGTCCTACCCCAACCACCACCATCCCTGGACCATAGGAAGGACTGGGTCATGGGACTGCTATTTACCTTTAAAGAAAAAAATGCCTGTTTTGGGCAATTTAGGAGAAACAGGAAAATCAAGAAGTAGATTTTGCTGCGGAGATCGTTTCATGCATTTCTTTCCTAAGACGTCTTCTTTTTCTAGTTGCAAAAAATTGAAGGTATCCGTTGAAACTAATACATTTGAGCATTTTTATGTCATTAGCATAAAGATTCTCTAAACCATTTGTTATTTAACTTGAACAATCTGCCAATAATTTGATTATTCATATATAAAATACTTTTAAAAGTTGAAGAAATAACACTGTTAGGATTGAAAGACATAAAACATACATCTCAACATTTGCTACATGTACAATTCAGAAACATTTTCTTCAAATTGTACAACTATGTTCAGTATTCTTTTACAAATAGCACATCTTTATTTCATCCTATTAAATATTTCAGAAATATCAAGAGAGAATAATTTCAAGAAGTAGGTTTAGGCTTTGTCACTGTGAGATCATCAAATATCTCTAATTAAGAGGCAGTGAGGCAATTTATTATGCCTAAAAAGTCACAGAAAAATTGCTCCATGAGCAAGAGAAGAAATCATGGTACAATGAAGAACCCATTCTGTAGACATATTGGCCTGCGTGTATTTTTAAAGAAATTATATTGCTTACTTAAAATTTAAACAAATGCATTTCTATACAGATTAATTTTTAAAGGCACGATCCTTGAAGTAGATACCTCGACCTCTACCCAGAATAGAGAAAATTGTAAAAAGGCTGACTAGGCCTCAAGAAGGAAGAAAGACTGTAATGACAAAGAACCAAAGTCAAATTTTATCTGATTCAAAAGTTTGGATGGGGAATATGCAGATTGCTCAGAATTATCTGATGCGTAACCTTCAGTAATCCAGTTACTGACTGGCATATCCTACCATCACTTCTGAGAGTTATAACCACTTGAATTTCATTTTTAACCAGGAACTACAAAAGCAACCAGCAACTAAAATATATTTTAGTGCATGATAAATATTTCTAAAATCAAAGTTTTTTTATATTCTAATGGGGGGATTAGCAATTGGTGAGTTCGTAATACCTTTAGTAACACAGACTTCTATTACTAAAATATAGCTTTCTTTAGCAATATGTTAGAATCGTAGCAAAAGTCTTATCATTTACTTACGTTTTCATTATGAAAAGCTTACAAAGACAATGTATGGTCTATTATTTGGAGCTGATACAAAATAAGCACTTGAATAATTGATGCAAAATTATTTCCTCTAAGATATGTAGTAAGTCAAAGTAAGAATTGATCTGGACTGGGCTGGGATGTTTTAATATGCAATTATATTTTGATATAAAGTTCTCTATTACACCTAACAAATCTGGATTTGTTTCCCTGGTTAACCAAGACTGACACAAGAACATCACATTTTAATTACTATTTTTAATAAAGGCATCAATAATTATGTAGCTATACTTTGTGATGTACCTTAGTACAGAAGACTATTGGCTTATGCTATACAAAACATAAATAACATCAAAATGTGAGATTGTTTCTTGATATATCCTCCAACTAATTTCATAAACTTGTGAAAGTGGTGTTTCTATCTATCTAGCTCAAGGGTGGGGAACATTTTTTATGCTATGGACCATATGTCTATATGTAGCATCATTCGTGAGACATACTGGTCAAACATTTAGCTAACTCACCCCTAATTTTGATGGTAGTGGCTCTGGTGGCAAAGTATTTGTGCGTTGGACTTGTAACCCCCAGTTGTTCTGAGGAAGAAACATGAAGCTATTTCCCTAAGAGTTAGTCTCCGAAACCCACGGGAGAGTTCTGCTTTGTCCTATAGAGGCACTATGAGTGTCGACTTTGATGGCAGCAACTGCTTCTCTTTGGTGAAACATGTAATGTCACCTGGTACTCATGAATTTTGCTGACTATATATGGTCTGAGGGCAAGACCATCTCCACTGTTGACCTTGCCCTTTCCTAATGAATTCTATGCTCTTCAACGTATACTATGTCAAAAGGCAGTTAGTTTGGGGCCTCCAGGAGACTTAAACTGTATTCCTTTTTTTGTGTTGAGTTTGAAGAACAAAATGTCTAAAGAGCAAAGTTTAGGGCTGTAGGGTAATGGAGGGGGGAACGGAAGGCTTTCAATGAAATTCTCATAGTACACAGACCTTTCTACCCTCAAAGAATGAACAGAGTAATGTCCTGGTGGGCCCAGAAGTTTAGTACTTTTATCAATGGGCGCACAAAAAACTCATCACTACAATTGAGTCCATTATGGCTCACGGTGACCATATACGGCAGGGTAGTACTGTGCCTGGCAAGTTTCTGAGATTTTAACTCTTTACAGGAATAGAAGGTCCATCTTTCTCAGGTGAACCAACTGGTGGTTTGAACTGACCTTGTGGTTAACAGCCCAACAGGTAACAACTATGCCATCAGGGATTTTGTACTGGGGCAAACAGCTAGTTAATGGAAGAACTGAGATTAATATTTAGGAATGTGAGACTTCATGCTCTTTCAGTAAATTATATTCTGACACACTCCAGCTGTACGCTCTCTATTCCACTGCCTCTATTAAGACTGGTGGAGTGGTGGCTAAGTTCTTGACTGAAAACAAAAAAGTGCAACATTGAATCCACCATCTGTTCCCTGGGGAAAATGTGTGGTAGTCTGCTTCTGACAAGATTATAGCCTTGGAAACCCGATGGGATGGTTCTACTCTGTACTATAAGGTCACCGTGAGTCATAATTATAATTATAATTAACTCAATGGCAATGGGTGATTCAACTATTGTGTGCTTTGGCTAGGATGTCATGGCATCACAATTTTTTTGTGTGTGTGGGCATCACTGCCTCTGGTGGTCATGGGCGCTACCCAGTGCCGCTCCTGAGAGCAGTTCAGCACCACAACTTTTTTTTCAAGAGAGCTCACTTCCATTCAGTCACTCTCACTGCCATCCAGTAGAGTTCACTGAAGAGTGGCCTGATAGAACAGAGCAGAACTGCTGCTGTGAGTGTCAAAAGCTGTTATTATTTTGATCAGAAAACCTCACTTTTCTCCCCCAAAAACCTACCTGGAAAAGGATTCCAGGTAGAAGACTGCTATATTAAACTAGAGAAGGGGTTAATAAGATTCTGAAGCATAGTGGCAAGGGAATAGAGATGAAAGGATAGCTAAAAGACTTCAGGTAAAGTAGAAGAAACAGTTTTTTTTGTGATACGATAACAGGAAAGTCTAGAGAAAAAGGGGTAATGACCTGTGTACTGTTTGAGAATTTCATTGGGAAACCTTACCATAGTTGCCCTACTATCCTAATCATTCCCCTTATACACACGTGAGAACACTGGCTACATTAGAAAGACTCAAATACAATCATACCACAATTAATAAACCTGCATGAATCAGATGAAACCTCGATAAATCTGTCTCAAAAAACGTTGGGAAACAAACAAGCAAACCCCATAATCCAAAAGTTTTGTTTTGAAGACCAGAAATAAGAAAGCAGATTTTGGTTCTGCAGGACTACAGTACACACTCTTATTCAGGTATCAGTCTTGTGGAAGAGATTAGATGATAGCTCAAATAATAACTTCAAGTTTATTACTTTTTTCTCTGTAACAAAAATCTCTAAAAGTCAGTAACTTTGAATTCATATTCCAATCTAATACAAAACTCTGTTAATCGAATCACAAAGAAGCCAAACATAATTTATTGGTTTTGATTAATTAAGAATAAATTAGACATTACTTTCCCATTTTGAATGAGCAGAAACTACCACATATTAAAAATTTGTATTTGTTCATTCTGATTAAAAATATTTTTGGAGGAGAGGACACAAGGGAGAACTCAGAATTAAACAAGACTCTCAAGTTATAAACAGGCGCACAGTATAAAGTTTTTTTCACACCTGAATTATCATTGTCATGCTGCCCAGGGCTATGAATATTGCTCCTGTAAGAGGGAAAAGGCTGGCTGCTCAAAAGATTATCACACTGCAGGTTCTGGCAGAAGGTCTCAAGAAAACGAAGAACAAACGATGCACTGTTTACTGGAGGGAGCTGAATAGCATGATTTTCCCCATCAAACCAGGCTATTGGGGAGAAAAACACACAAAACAACTCAGAAAGGTGAGGTGTACAACAAATAAAAATCACATCAAATTGAGAAAATAAAAAGTCTTAATTTGTGGTTTTGCCAACTAATAAAGGAATAATGCTAAATTACAGAAGAATCTCTCACAAACATAATATAGCCTGTTCTGCCCTTAAAGAAAACATCAGAAACTTGCTGATCTAGAATAACACTTCCTTTTCTTCTACATTCCATACATACATTTTATCTGATCACACTCATGGAAGTCAGCTCTACCCTTTTAATGACTTCTTGAGTCACACAGTTTTAGAGGTTCTTATAAATCAATCTACTGTATATAAAAATAAAAATATACTATCAATCTTCTTGTTTGTAATGATCTCAGTGCAGCGTGCAGAAAGGAAAATCTTTACCCTTTGCCTCAATTTACAGTGCTACTATGACAGTGCTTATTTTGGAAGTAAAATTCCCAGATGTCTGTGAAAATTCTATGTATCTGAGATGCTGACATTATAAACATTATAGTCATTATTATATATTAAAGAGACCTTGTCCTTTCAACAACTAAGATCAATTATGGCTAAGAAGTTTAATAGATTAGATGAGTGTACCGGTTATCACTTCTCCTCCACGATGATCAGGTTTAAGGAGCCCAAAAACAGTCTTGGCATGAATGGCACAATCTACACATGCCTGCACGGTGCGCTGCAGCACAATATTCACAGGGCCAGGGCCAAAGTGATCTGGCAGTTGCTGGATTTTTCTCAGATCCAGGTAGGGTCCAGGATTTCCATGTTTATTGACATAGACACAGACTTGGGTAAAATGGGTTTAAGAGTGGTTTAAAAGAACTTTGTGAAAATACTACATAATAAATTAATATGTCACACTAGTCAATTCCCTCAAAGAAAACCTAAATCATATTATCAATGCCCATTTCTGCTTTTTAAAAATATGCATGTAAATATTTTTACATTTCAGTAGATAGTAAACATACACAGAAATAATCAAACTGCTAATTCAATTTTCTTAAAACTTCCTAAATGTTGTATACCAAAACTTCAAGTTTTATAGTATCACAATCCAATTTTGCATACATTCCCATTATATAAAATGGAAAGTGATAAATCAGTATTTTCATCTTTAACTTGCACACAATGTGAGAATTTTCTCTCCAAATTAGTATGTTTACACATCTACTTTTGGAGTGAATTTATTTTAAATTAATAGTGCTATCCTTAATTATGCTTTCTAAATTAACAAAATAATATAAGGAGTATGGTACAATATGTGGTAAGGATGTATAAATTAATTTCATTTTGGGGGGGCATCACTGCCCTCTGGTGGGAATAGGAGGCCCAGCCTTGCTCCTGGAGAGCTGCTGCTGGATTTTAACTGCCAACTCAGTGGGCTGCAGTCCTGCAATCAATCACTATGCCACCGGGGCTCAGACAATTTCATAATTTTTTTAGGCATCACTGCCCTCTGGTGGTGGGAGTAGGAGGCCCAGTCTTTGCTCCTGTGGAGCTGGAATTGAACCTCCATCCCAGTGGGCTGCAGTCCTGCGCACAACCACTATACCACCGGGGCTCGGCCCCTCAATTCATAAATTTTAAGGAAGAAATGTTCCTTCTATACATGCTGAGGTTCACTGAAGAAGAAAACTTTCCTTATTAATGAAAATTTATGATATAGAAGCCATTCAGCTAAAATCATCTAATTGTCATGCTTCAGTAATTTTTTCCATTGAGAAAAGCAAATTAACATGGAATATAACAACTTATGGGTGCATTGTTAGAAGGCATCCAAAACGCAACCAGTAATGCTGACGACATGCAGAAAGTTCTACTGAACATAAGGGAATCTAAACAAGGATTTCAATGTTTTATCTCTTGCTTTATTAAGCTAGTGGACCATAATGGATTCTAAATCAGAAATAATACTCACACTGACAAAATAAGATGTTACAGTAGTAATTTTTAAGTAAATTTTACTTCAACACAGATTCTAATTTCTTTTATAGGCAGGAAAGAAAAGTTTAAGGCAAACATCTAGGAAACAGAAGAGCTTAAAGGGGACAAGGATCTAGAAAGGAAGCAATAAAGCATGCTTTAAAGGAGGAAAATGGGGGCTGAACCCTGGTGGCGTGGTGGCTGTGTGCGGGACTGCAGCCCCACTGGGTTGGAGGTTCAAATTCAGCAGCAAGGCTGGGCCTCCTACTCCCACCACCAGAGGGCAGTGATGCCCCCAAAACCGGAACAAACAAACAAACAAACAAAAAAACAGGAAAATGTGCAAAGACTGACAAGAGGGATTTATTTGTCTGAGTTTGTTTTGTTTCACACTTCTCACAGAGAACAATTTCAGGTCACTGTGCCTATGCACACACAAAAAGTTGTCTAAAATGATCATTTTTTAAAGCACTAAGCATTTGCAGAAGCTTTAAAAGCACATGCAATACAAAAAGATGAAAGAAATTGTGAAAGGAGGTAACAAGGGTAAACAAGTATAGATTTGACAGTTTATGTAAAATTTTATACTTTGTGGGTACTGACTTTTCAAGGGATGTGTATTTGAACAATCATAAATTCAATATAACTATAATTTAAAATATAAATATATATTTATAAAATATGAAAATTCCTAATTAAAACCTTAAACTAACTTAAGAGTAAATAGTTTTACAAACAACTGGGGCTGAGCCCTGGTGGCGTAGTGGTTGTGTGCGGGACTGTGCCCTACTGCGTTGGCGGTTCAAATCTAGCAGCAGTTCTCTAGAAGCAAGGCTGGGCCTCCTACTTCCACCAGAGGGCAGTGATGCCAAAAAAAAATTAAATAACGATTCAGGTATAAGGTCAAATCTTAGGTTTAAAAGGTTTGAAAACCTAAGAAAACTAGAAAGATGCGAGATTGTAATATGTAAATAAAATGTTGAAAGGTAAGAATTTCTGGTGGCTACCAGTTCTTGGTATCAAAGCTTATGGTATGGATATAGTGAGAGTCCTTGACTTTTGGTGATGTTTCATGTTACTACAGTTCAAGAGAGAGGAATTCAAAGGTTATGACATTAAATGGATTTTACAGAGGACATTGAAATCCCAAAGAAAATTGCAAGACATGACACAGAGACAAAGTCAAGTGCCAACATTTTCACTATATATTCATAAATACATAAATATAAAATCAGAAAATTTGTTGATGGCAACTAAAATAAAGGGCAGAGTAATTAACCTCAGATAATACACATAATTATAATATAGCAAGCATTAATTGAGCATTTATGAAACACTCATTTCAGTTAATGCTCATTATGACACTTTATAACCACAACATGCTATTTATAGATATAGAACACAAAGAAACTAAGTGGTTTACTCAGCATCATTCATAGTAAGTAGTACCAGGATCCTGTAATCTGGCCAGGGGTTTTGACCAGTCATTATGTTTAACCACAATTCACTATGCCGCCACCCTCTTTTCAGGGGAGCAAAAATTTCACTCCCACAGGTAGAGGAATCATGGTTTGGAAATACTCATTTGGGAACTTCTAGAATGAACACGGAGATGATTTATCAAATTTGTCTTAGTATTTAATAAAATATTAATATGAATTAAAGCTCAAAATTTTAGGTTCTGCCATCAAGGTTGTAATTTCATACTTTTTGTTAGAGACAACTGTTCTTTGAGTAAATCTTCCTGTAGGAGATTTGAAGGTATTTAAGCCTTTGGGTATTAAGAAAGGAACGTCAGGAATTTTACAATCTTTAAAAATGTATTAATTTACCTGTAGACATCACTATTTTAGAGGTCCCAGGAAAGGATTCCGAATTATATGGAATAGTGAGGTTACTGGTATCAAAACGTACATCACTTTCAGATGTCGAACACAAAGAGATATTGTTTTCCTGTATAAAAGGGGAGGGAGTATACATTATCCTTTGAAAAATTCTTAAGAAAACAAAGTCAGAAAATTACTTGCATAAAAGTGTACGTTACCAGCAGCCCTCAGAGTTGAGTCTCTGTGTCATATATTAGAGTACTTACCAAAGGGCATCCTGCAGGGGCCCAGGTGATCTAGCGAGGTCAGTGGAGAAAGAGCAGAGGGCTAGGAATTCAATCCCTACTCCCTGCTTACTCAAACAAAATAACTAATTGCGCAAAACTTATTTTCTATTTTGAGGTTCCCTGCAAGATTATTTTTTGCACTGTTAAAGAAAATCTATAAATCCCTATAAATCCCTACTCCGGAGCAAAGCACCAAATGGCAAGACAAAACAAAACAAAAGCAAGGCAGAAGGACTTGCCTTCAGCATTAACAAGCCTGCATTGTTTCATATTGGATATATACAAATTTTGACAAAATTTTAAATAGTCTGTTGAAGTCCATACAACATTATGCTTTTTGTATAAAAGAACCGATTGCCTTCTGAAACTAGTGATTTGTTTACTGTATACCACCTCTTGGGGGGGTTCTGAGAGGTTCCGTTACAGAACTCTTCAATCTTTTAAGAGGGGTTCTTGTGTCTGGAAAAAAATGCGAACAGAGTACATTTAAAAGGCAGGAGAAAATATTAGGGTACTATTCTATGTTGTTTGATTTTTCTTTTTTAGGACTAATGAATGTAATTTCACAGCATTCTAGTAAGCCTTGTGATATATTTATGAGTCCAATTACAATGTGCTGCTATAATATTGCTCTTTTTTTTCCCAATCATTTTATTGGGGGCTCATACATCGTTTTTCACAATATATAAATAAGCATACTCGTCAAGCACCCTCACATGTCCACTTCTATTATTGTTCTCCAATCGTCCACCTTTTCCCTTAAGCCCCTAATATCAGCTTTTCCATTCCTTCCCCCCTTCCCCTGGTCTCCCCTCCCCAATATTGCTCTTTTAGTACTTTAAAAATTTGAATCTTCTGAGTTGCAACCTATCAAGACAGTGTCTGTGTTAACTTTGCAAACTGAACAAAGGGTACATTTACTTAGAGAAAAATATTTGAAGGGAACATGAATCCTTCAAAGATGTCATTTTGGTGTGGTGTAAAAATCAAAAGCATTGAAGAATTCTTCAGAGATGGCATAAAGATATGGAAACATTGTTTTCAAAAGTGTATAGGGGTGAATAGAGGATATGTCTGGAAACAAAAGAGCTTCACATCTTGATATTTTTAATCTAATTACCATAATTATGAGGGTAAGAAAATGATAGACACATGGCAGAGTCTTCTGTAAGAATAATTCTTACTTATTTGGGTTCAAAGACTAAGCAAGTTACCAACAGAAAAATACTAAAATAGGAGCATAGAGAACTATGAAAAACTTCACCTGTACATGATGAAATAGCAAAACTAAAGATGAAGATCAGCAGAAATTCTTTCAAATAAAAAGCTTGCTATTAAATACACACAACACACACTCATGCAAGGTAAGTAAAAAAGTATTGCTACTGCTAGTTTAGAACATAGCTTCCCAGGGGATTGCTGGGCCAGTCCAATTCAAGGCAGCGAGGTCAGTACAGCTGGTTATGCAGACTGAGACCTCCACCCAACTCCCACCCCTACCTTCCCTGCAAGATTTCCAAGAGATCATTTTAAAAGATTTTATCAAAGGATGTAGGATGGTAATGGAGGATTATCTAGAAGTGACAAGATAATTGAAATGTGCAATGGTATGGAAATAAGCCAGAAAAAGTACAATGATCTTTTTTTCATCAGGACAATGCACCTGCTCATTCTTTGAGTATACTAAGTGCTGCCCTACAAAATGTTTTTTTTTTTCATTAGGACGTCTTAACCTTCCACCTTGTGGATCAGATTTGTGTTCTCTAAACCCCCAAAATATTTAAAATGAATATGATGAGTCCTTTCAATATGTCATTTTGGAGTAGTGTAGAAATAAAGCATTAAAGAATTCTTCAGTGAAGGGATAAAGACATGGAAACACTGCTTTCAAAAGATATGTCTAGAAACAAAGGCTTTACATTTTGCTATTTTTAATCTAATGTGGGTTTGTTAAGAGGGTGTTTCAGTAATTTGTTGAAAAATTTCATTATTTCTGCTCCCACCAATAAACAACACAATGAGGGCAGTGATGCGAGAGAGAGAAAAAAGAAACAACTCAATGTTCTTTAAAGGTCTCTTTAAAGCTGTCAAAATAGCACTCAAAAGTTATTCAAAAATTAAGGAACAAAGTTAAACTACTTAGAAGTATCTCTTCACCATTAGATTAATTAATCACAGAAATCTTGTCTAGGAGCTGAAAAACTTGCATGAAATATATATCGGTGCTATTTCTAATGCATCTTTTAGTTCTTAAATTAATTTTAAATATTATACATTTCATTTTAAGTTCTATCACTAGCTCTTCTTTTTTAGAAATTTTAAATGTTTTAAGATAAAAATAATCAATATAGGTATTTTTAACTAAAAAATGGCTTGTCACGTGACTTCACACTGCACACATTAGCTGAAACAATAGAAATACTACATTCTTTCGGTCCGGAAGTATTTCTTTCTGTTGTACACCGGGTTGCTGTTAAGTCTCAATGGACTCCGCAGACCTAACAACAACAAAAGATCCTGAGGTACTGTTCATTTCCTTTTCTAATTTTTTCACTTTTTTAAATGGTTTCAGTTCTTCATATTGGTTAATATTTATTCTTCTATCCTCAGGTTCATTTCCTCTTTCCTCTGTCAATTCTACCAAATAATTATGGTCAATGAAATTTTTACTTTATATATTGCAGTTTTTGACTTAGTTTTATCTTTTTTTTCTTTCTCTGCTAAGATGGTCTACCTCCCATGTACTTTTAAAATCAATGTAAAAAAAAAACATAACAGCCACTTGAAGTATTCTTATTTGTGAAGTCTTAACATCTAGGTCATCAGAAGTTTCTCTCTTGACTTTTTTTTTTTTTGGTTTCAAATTTTCTTAAGAATGTTTCTCTTACTATGCTTGCATATCAGGTACAGTTGGACTGTACCTCAGACATCATGAGTGTCAGTTTGTGGATTCTGAACTCTTTATTTTTCTAATTAGTAGCTAACTATTTTGGTTTCAGTTAAATTTCTGATTTTGGGAATTGCTCAAGTCTTAGCTCAGCTCTTTCCTCTATTTAGTTAGACCAACCAGTATGCACTTTGCAATCATTCGATTGTCACTCTTCTGAATCACCCAACCTCCAAAGCCCCAGCCCCTCTAACATCACCAAGTAGACTAATTTTTCCACTTATAACCTCATGAGTCGCATGCTGTATGGGGTGAATGAGAATGGAGGCTAAATGCTTCAACAAAGTCATTTTATATATCCCTCCTCCACCTAGTCAATGCTCTTATCAAGGTGAGTCTGCTTCTGTTCAATCTTCATTGACTAGTGGTAGTTGCTTTACATTATACTTCTGAGCTTTAGAGCTGTTTTCAGTGAGATAGGATCAGATTCCAGCATAACCAAATTTACCATGTAGATTTGGTCTCTGATCTACTGAAGTATAATTTGTATACATAAAATTCAGTTCACATGCATCTCTAAGTCACATCGAGTTTTTAATTAACTGAATATAAAATAATCTATGCAGTACTTACATTGGTTATGAAGAAGTGTAACACTATTAAAAATTTAAGTTTGTTCAAAAGAAATACCACTGTCAATACCAGAGTAGCTATAACGAGCCCATCCTCCTCTTAAGAGTCTCATCCTCCTCTTACAAAATTTCTAAACTGTGTTACAAAAAAGGTACTATACAAAGACATAAAGTACAAATTAGACAGTAGGAAATAATACTAACCTTTTGAGATTTTTTCTTTGATGTGTTATTTTTAGAAGAATTGCCCTTCTTGGAGGCTGTCATCCGTCCAGATGATTTAGTCCGAGTTGATTTCCTGGTCTGCTGTATTGATACTCGTTCAGTTTTACGTGGAGACTGCATTGAACGTTGGTATGCTTTGTAAAGGAAAGGTTACATTTTTGTTATTCTCTTTATAGTAGAAACTGGGGGAAAGGGAGAAGAGATATACACAACCCACTCACATAAATTAATAAAGAGTTCCATAATTAAAGGCATTGTAGTCAAGCTCAAGTTTTGAAAACATTCCTACAGGCTACTCAAATTAAATAAAGGTGTTAAGATTTCATATTGTACAAAGTAAAGATCTAATTCTACACACACACACACAAATACAAAATAAAGATGCATTTGAGAACCACTAACTTCAAACGTAGAGTAAAACATTTTTAGCATTTTATCTTTTAGCAACTTCCCATAGTTTTAGTCCTTAGCACAGAAGAGTCTTTCCGTCAGAACACTATTCAATTATGCCTTATTCAGAAACTTTTTATCAATATACACAGTAAAACATAATGAACCAGCCATCTGAATAGAGCTCCTTTCTCTTTTAAAAGGCCATAGGAATTCCCTGCTCTTTATTTTTAATGGCTAATATTATGTTATTATGAGTATGTCCAATAATACAGATGCATATTCAGTAATATACACTCTACATTAACATTATCATAGAAAGACCACCACAGTCAAGCAATTTGATTATACTAATTATCTAATAGTTCAATCAAGATAGTTTTAATATTTCAAAAGACTACTGACTCCTGGCCAGGCTACTTTTATCTATTTCACCATCAAGTAAAAATATTTCTTAAATTCCTAATTCTATAATGCATTACAAAATAATTTTACATACTAAAGGTACTAATCTAATGTTACATAAAAACTTTTACAGGGTTGTATAACTTAATCCATTTATAGTCTTATGTAAAAAACTCAACAAATCGTGGTGTGAAGAGTTCCTTTTACAACGTGAAATCAATCTCCTATTTGCTACTTCCATACTCAAAGTCAAATGCATAAATCTGACATTTGCTGGATAATAATAATTCTCTCTGCAGCTTTCTTATTCATCTTCTATAGCTTAGCAACTCAAGAGGAGGAACAGCTTACTCACAAGTTGCCGGGGAAAACTGAGGGTCATCTAACTGCCTTCATTACGTTCCTCCTCATTTATGCTAATTTACCTTCCTATACTAGTGGAAGAAGCTCTGGTAATAGTGATTACTCGTTGGGCTATGATCCATCCTCCCAGTATCGCCACTCTCACCACTGGTTCTGAAGGGATCATCTGTCTTGGATTCGCTATGCATCCAGCTCCTAGCTGTACCAGTGTACATCCTCTGGTCTAGCAGGACTTGTAAGGTAGAATTGGGATCATGATGGTGGAAAGGAGGAAGCATTGAAGAACTAGAGGAAAATAGTGTGCTTCATCATTGCTACAATGCACCCTAATGGGTTCATTGGGCTTAGCTTTTGTAGAATCCCTGCAAAATCTTGGGACACTCCCCCAGAAACTCTTGCTACTCCCAGGGGATCTTCCTTCCCTCTTTCTTGTGATTAATCAGCCTGTTTCACGTGGGCAAGGGGAAAAAAGAGAGAAGCAGTAAGGTCAGTAAGTCAGTCATGCTAGCAGGTGTGGGAATTTCTTTCTTCCAGGAGACGCACTGCCGATGCTGATTCTTAGGAAACCCTGTGGGTTTCTGAGCCTAACTGTTTAGAAAGTAAAAGCCCCTCTTTCTCTGGTAGAGTGGCTCTGGTGGTTTGAACTGCTGACCTGGCTGTTAGCAGCCCAACATGTAACCACTAGGAAACCCGGGCTCTCTCCAGATGCATACTACATACTCAATAAATCGTAGCTTGCTAGCTTGCTATCAGTAGCAGCTGTATCACCACCACCACATCTGGTCTCTATTCCCATTCTCCCTTCCCAGACCAAGGACACTTCTTTGCCCTTTTCAATAAGCGGTTCGGATATTTGGAGAAACCTTGCCAGTAATGTCTGGCATATGCAAGTAAGCGAAGTTTCTCCAAAGACACTCAGTCCTACTTCCATCTGATTGATTCTGACTCATATGGACCATATATAGTTCCGGAGGCTGTAAATCTTTATGGGTGCAGACTGCCTTATTTTTCATCCATAATGCAGTTGATTGGTTTGAATACCTGACCTTCTCATCAACAAGCAGAAGTTTCCCCAACACTGCCACAGAGAGGAGCCTATTTATTAACATTTTTCCTAGCCAACATCTTTACTCCTTTCCCTTTACAACCAACATTCTAAAAAAATAGTCCATGTTCACTAGTGCCACTATTTTTTTTTTACTTTACAATGGGCTGCTTCCCTAGACACCATTTTTAGGGAGTCTTGGATACTAAAACAAAAACAAAAACAAAACACTTACCACCACTGAGTTGATTCTGACTCATAATGTTCCTATAGGACAGGGAACTGCCCCTTTGGTTTTAAAACAATGTAAATCTTTACAGGAACAAACAGCTCTCTCTTTCTCTGTGGGGCAACTAGTGGGGTTTGAACTGTCAACTTTATGTTTAGCAGCACAATGTTTACCCAATAGTGCAACCAGGGATCCACAGCTCCTTTAGATAGCTAAATAAATATTAAGCCAAAATTACAATCTTCAAATAAATTCCAATTCATAATGACTCTGTAGAACAGCATACAATTGTACCGGTGCATTTTTAATGCAGCAATCCTTAAAAGGAGTAAACTATCACATGGGGCAGCATGTGAGTCAAATGCTTAACTAGAGTGCCACCAGAATGTACAGATATCTAAGCACTCATCTTAGACTCAATATGTCCCAAAGCAGAAGTCATTGCATTTAGCCTATATGTCCTACTTGATGAATGGCATTGTTTCTTGACTTAATTATCTTTAAGTCCAAAATCTTGTCAGTCTTGTACTCTTCCTCCCAACACAGGTCTACTCTGCCACTGAATCAATTCTGACTAAATGAGACTCCACACAAGTTTCTGAGGCTGTCAATCTTCACAGAAACAAAGTTTGATTAGCCCCCACAGAGCAGCCGGTGGGTTTGAACCACCAACCTTTCAGTTAGCAGGCTAATGCTTCAGTATGACGCTGAAAATTTCAGCTGCTGCTGATTTGTACTAATACGACCTCGTGTGTGTCCAATTAAAACCATGCTCCATAGAATTTTCAGTGGCTATTTTTTGAGGAAGTGGAACACCAGGCATTTTCTCACTCTGTGTGAATTCAAACTTCCAACCCTTATTTTAGTCAGCAGACAACCATACAAATCACATACACCCTTATTTCTCATATGTGTTCTTCAAGTTTATTGGAAACAACTTGGTTTAGGTCCTCCAAGATGTAGCTACATGAACTTCTTTATCCTGGCTGTCCTTTCCAACCCATTGTCTAGTCTTACAAAGTATGACCTTTCTAAAATATACATTTTGTGTCACTTTTCCCTTTCAGTAATGACAAATGACTGATATGCTAAAATCTTAAATCATGAGCCTGGTGCCTGAAGACCTGCACTATCTGCCCTCTGCTTATCTTCACAAACGCATGTTTTCCCTCCCCAAATGTCACTATAGATTCAGCTGTAATCTTCTGCTTAAAGTTCCATTATGCCTTAGAAGAGGCTTATTCTTATTCCAGGATAGGTCTCCCTCACCTTGTCGAGTGCTAACTACTGCATTTTTTAAATAATTGAAACAGTTCAATTAACAACTCTGTAAAATTCTAGCGCTGAGCTGTCCAGTACCACAGGAGATCCTTGATGCTTACACAGCACACATGGAGAGTTTCTCCCTACTAGCCTGAGTGTTATATAACACCTGGATTTTATTTTATTTTATTTTTTGTGGGCATCACTGCCTCTGGTGGTCAGGGGCGCTACCCAGTGCCGCTCCTGAGAACCGCCACTGGATTTGAACCGCCAAGCCCGCAGGTCGCAGTCCCGCACTCAACCACTTACGGCCACCGGGGCTCAGCCCAGCACCTGGATTTTACTAGTGTATATGTCCTACCACACTTTTGAGTTCCCCTAGGTCAGGGCTCTGCAAAATTGAGACCAAAGAGTCAATCCTGTTCCTCCTGCCAACTCTAAAATCACTCAAGAGCCTTAAATGTGTTTTTCCAAACAAATGAAACCACCGTGATCTGAAATAATAACCTTCAAATGTTTTCAATGTTACTTCAGAGCCGCACATTCACACTGAGTCGGCATATGACTCATGAGCCGCAGTTTGCCAACCACTGTCCTAGGGAATCATGTTAAGTTTCATTGTTTTTCAGCTTTAACACCTAGCCTGGGGCCTGACACATACATTCATTCAGGAAAATTTTGTTGAAATAATGAATATTTGACGTTTGTTTCTGATTTTATATCAGATATCAGTGTTTCACAAAATGTGTTATACTGTGTGGATTACAGTTGGAGTGTTGGTGTGTTGCAAGGGACCTGCAAAAGCAGCTAACTACACTTCATCCTAGATATTGGGCTGTACTACAAAAGTTTTTAATTTCCAGGAGAGCGCTGAATAATTGTTTTTTTCCTGAAAAAAAGGGTAAGTGGGCCAAATAAGTCAGAGTTGATGTCATATTATCTTTTGGATCAACATACACTTTAAATAAATAACTATGGTTTGAATACATATTTTATCATTTTCTTGGCAAAAATGTGCTTTCAAATGCTAGTTAGTCATCTTGAAAATTAACTTCTACTTAAAATAGGAAGGAGTGTCAATAAAAACCACAAAAATAAACAGCTTCACACCACTCTAATTACTAGAACAGGGCAAGATGAGTTCAAACTAATACAGTTCTGCGTACGTGGAAGAAAATATAATATGTGTTAAGATGTCCTCAATTAGTTTCAATAACTGTTGGCAATTAGTGGAACATTTCAAACTTTTAGATTAAAATATCCTAAGGCTTTATCGTTTAAGAAACCTTGTGTGACACAGTTATTGAAGTTCTTAGAGGTAGCAAGAATGAGAAAACTTTTACTTACTTTGAACACATACGAGATAAAGGCGAATCAACAGAAATGGACAAGATTAGTAAAGTACAGGGTCAATGAAATTGAGAACCCTTTCATAAAATGAACTGACATGGTTGCTGCAACAATGGGTTCAAATGTACCAACAACTTGGAGGATGGTAAAGGGCCAGACAGTGTTTCATTCTGTATTACTGAAGGTCACCTTAAGTCAGTACTATTCGATGAAATAAAATAGTATCAAGGTTTTAATAATAACCATCAATAATAGGAATTCCTGGGCAGTACAGTTATGCACTTAGCCAATTTGAGGTTCAAATTCATGCTTCAGAAGCAGGGGCTGGCAATCTGCTTTCACATAGTCCAGAAAAATCATGGAGTGGCTTTACTCTGTAAAGAAGCATCAGAATTCACTCTAGCTCAACAACAAGAGGCATTTGCCCACTTGCTCACTATCAGAGGCAAAATATCAACCCTCCATTCACAGAGCAGATGCATACTCTTGTACTAGTCAGACATCACCCCCTCCATTCTACCTCAATCTTGTCTCCCACAGATCTCTGTTCACTCTCCCTTTATAAAGTTAGTTACTTTTAAAAAATACTGTTTTCACTCCACTTCCTACTTTACTAGGCGGCTAAAAACAAGTGCAAAACCACCATCATTTCATGCCTCATGTTCAGTTTTAAAGGTTTGTGTCAAAACTAATTAGGGCTGAGCCCCGGTGGCATAGTGGTTGTGCGCGGGACTGCGGCCCACTGGGATGGAGGTTCACATCCAACAGCTGCTCCACAGGAGCAAAGGCTGGGCCTCCAACACCCACCATCAGAGGGCAGTGATGCCAAAGGGAAAAAAACCTAATTGCTACAAGGAAAAGAGGTGGCAGTTATTGGAGGAGTTACATAGAGAAACAGGGTCTTACGTTTTTAGTAGTGTCTGTTGCCAATTTTTAAGAAAATGGAACCCATCTTTCCACATTTTAACCCTCATTGTAACTTGCACCAAGATCTCTTTATAAACTTGAGGCCCATTTTCCTGATTGTTTACCAAACAGAAACAATTAGCATGGCCAGAGTCAAATAGTGGCCAAACCCAGCCTTCTGTCCTTAGCTCTTCCATTGGCCTTCTGGAGTTTTCTTTATGACCCACATAAGGCTTTCCTCTCAACATCAAGAATTCCAGTGCTTTAATGTTAAAAATACCCTAAATGTGTAGCAAAAGGTACCTTCCACACTAAGAGAACTAAATCTCTGGGTCTGAGAGAGCACTCCCCGTGAGAAGAGCTGCAGTTGCCTTTTCGTGTTTTCCGCTTTTGCCTTTTCTATTACCTTTCCTAGCAGTCTTTAGAAAGTATATCTGGACAACCAAACCCAAACGAAGTATACCCCACAGATCAATAGCTTTGGTCCACAGATTAAAATAGTGTTTGGTGATCAAAGTAAATTAAACAAAGTACCTTATAAATTACTATACCCTAATCTGTAGAGAATTTTCTGCTTTAAGGTTACTGAAAATTTCTAATAATGTCACTAAGAAAAATTTCTCAAACATAATGAAAAAATTCAAGAGCAACTCTCTTCACTGTCATCAAAAATCTATTCTGGCTCATAGTGGTCCTGTGAGGGCAGGGCAGTAAGGCTGCCTGGGGTTTCTAATACTAAATCTTTCTGGGAGCACAGTCTCTTTCCTTAGTGATTAGCACCAAGGTCCAAGCTTACACCATACATTTTAGTCCAAATCAAGCTGTTTCCTTCTATACCTACGAGCCCATGACTTTTTTTTTTGGCATGCAGCATACTTTAATTAAGAAAATTGAATTTAGTGAAATGTATATAGCTTTTCCTCTCTATTAAATAATTAGTTCTCAGGTATTTATCATAGAAAGAAAACCATAGAAGATTCAAGGACAAACTGTAAACAATTATCCAAATTTGGAAAACCTTCAAGAGTCCTGTTTTTCAAAAAGGCAAACCAAAGTGCTCTGTGGGCTATTCCACTCTACCTCCTGGGTGTGCTTTCTATGAAGACTGTTTCATCTCACAAGTGCTATTCTTATTGATTCACTTTGAAAGAAACCCAGATGTTAGTCCCAATGACATTATTTACCCCCCCACCAAAAAAAGGAGTCTTAATAACCTTTCATCTTTTCAGAAGGAAGTGCACACAAAAAGAAGCGATTTCAATGATTTTAGGTTAATTCATAGTTCATCTAACAATACTGTATTTAGCCATTCAAGTTTAAATCATCAGTTTTCTTTTTTCTAATTAAATGATTTCAATAGTCTGACTTCAATTGTGCAATTTATAAAACCAACAACATACCAGTAACTGTTACAACTTCCACAAAAACGCATCAAATGTAGACACAGAATTGAAGATTATTAAAATATCCACATTTCTATACCATAAAATACCTTTTAGTAAATCTCATTGAATAAGAGTGAAAAAGCATTTAATGTCACATCACAAGAAACTATAAAAATATTGGCAACATTCTTTATTACAAACCAGCAATTAAAGTTGGTTTACAAAAAAGATCGCTCCTCAAAAATAAAAAAAAATGGTACAAATAACCAGACTGACTTTTCCTCTTTAATCTATTATTAATTTTGAAAAGTGACTATTTAAATAATACTGCCAACAATTTCACTAAGCAGCAACTAGACTAAGAAGATTTTGAGATAACAAATCACTAGAACATTTAGTATAGAAAAGCTAACAAAGCAGACAATAAATTTCGGGAATCATACTTCAACCGCAATATAAATAAGGATTGGTGGGAATTCTTACCCTTATAAATATTCCAGAGAAACAAGTTGTTGATGTATTTATCATTAAGATGAACAGGATTCCACTTGATAGCCGTGTTCCTTATCAGAAGTAAAAAAAACTGCCTTTCTGGAAAACGCAAGTCTACAACAAAGCCCATGCTGCCCCAGCAAGCCGGAATTTCTAGCAAATAGGAATGAAGCTATTTGCATTTGCTAGTTTAGTGGGGGTGGGGGTGGGGGTGGAGGAGGGGACTAAGAAGACTGCTGAAGTAATTCACATATTGTCCAAAGGCTGTATAGACAGTTCTCATCAGTCACCTGCTCAAACTTCCTTCACCCCAGCCTTCAGAGAAGGACCAAAGGTTACCCTGGGTCAGAGGATTTGGAAAGAAATGAGAAGACGTGCAAAATCTAACCGAACAACCAACCCTGAAGATGTGAAAAATCTAACCTAACAGCCAAACCATTGCATCTGTAGACAAAGTTATTCCCACTAGACCACATGTCTTAAAAACAAAGGCATTTTAATAGTCTCATGAGAACTTGTTAAAATATATCATAGGAAAGTCTAAAGAAGAAAAATCTCCAGCCTTTGTTAGCAATTATGGCAGTATTTAACAGAAATACTTAAAACAGGAAAGGACATTTGCTTTTCTATATACTTTGCATAATAGCCGTCTCATTTTCACAAGTAAAACATTTGTTTCAAGCTGTCTAAAAGAAAATATCAGCTGTTTCAAATTTCATGGTTTTTGGTTGTCATTTGGGCTGATAGAAATTCTAATCATTTGATTTTATACCAAAGAATACTGAAGTATTGAATATTAATCTGTTTTATAATAAACCATATTATAACAAAAATCTAAACTACATAAAAATTATTTGCAAGTCTTTTGGCGAGACAAATAAACCTTGAACTTTTAAAAAAAACTCTATGTGAATCTGTTACTTTTGACTCATGCTAAATACAGAAACAACAAAAGCGCGCTATCTTATATAGCAGCTGTACTAAAATAAGAGGGTAAGTCATAATAAAGTTACATTCCTAAAAACTGCAAAATCCTAATTTTAAGTGTTTATAGAGAAGGCTGGAGTATGAATTACAGAAACCATGCACTCCTCTGTGAATATTTAAACAAAGAGGGAAAACAGCCATAATTTCTAGTTTTACTTAAAAGGACAAAATGGCATAGGGAAGTAGGGGTTATTTCTTGTTTACTCAGTGGAAGTTTTCAAATATGAGGGGGCTTCTAAAAGTTGGTGGAAAATGTATTTAAAAGACAATAGGATTTTTTCAGTACCAGTTTTAAGATCTGTACTTTTCTTTTTTTTTGGGGGGAGGGGGGTGAAATCACTGCCCTCTGGTGGTCGTGGGAGCTACTCAGCCTTACTGCTGCTGGATTTGAACCGCCAAGCCACTGGGCCGCAATCCTGCACTCAACACTATGCCACCGGGGCTCAGCCCAAAACCGGTACTTTTCAAAAGACAAATTTTGAAACAGTAAAGAAGAAAAATGCTATAAAGGAGGGTCATTTCAAAATAAAATGACTGGTTGTAACAACTGTGATCTCGTAAATCAACAAAAAATAAAATTTAAAATCTCCCTTTAAATTTTGATTAAGAAAAAAGCTAAACTACGGGAATAAATATTCAGCATTCAAAGTCAAAACTAACAGCATCCAATATTTAGAGTCTATTTGAAATTTCAACCTTAGGAATAAACTCCCATTACTATAACTTAGGGATTAGAAACAAACAAAAAAATCTAATACGCTAGTTCTGCCAGACTTGAGTGGACAATTGTTCTCCCCCACCACCCACTCAAATATTCATTATCAGAAACTCTTTACAAAACTATGAAGAAAATGCTGTTGCAACCAAGTTCCAGTGCAATATTAAAGTTGTTTCCACCAAAGGTGAGGGCAGGGAATCCAATAAATGTAAAGGTTTTAATCAAAGAGTCACTGATAGCCTCTGGTGCACAGGATAGAAATTCTTGCCAAACCTTCCAAATTCTACGTTCTCTCCCCTCCCCCCTTCCTCCTCCTCCTTCCCCTTAGAGGAGAAATTAAAATTCCTTTCTACTTTAGGGATTCTGCAACTCTATACTCAAAACATCTGTAAGTTTGCTGCACTCCTTCCTGGACTATATGGTCCCAATTGCTTCAAGAATTAATACAGGATGACACTTCATATGTGTGCGTTGGGGGGGGGGGGGGCGCTCATTTATTTACAATCAATGAGGCATAAAGTTTAAAAGCTAAAGTGTTTAAAAGTAAAATTAATTCACTGTTTTAGAAAGTATGCAATTTCAAAAATCAAAATATATGCTACACTTGAAAATACTCAAATATATTTAAAGCAGGTCAGAATGGTTTTCATAGTATTTTACAAAAACAAAACAAAAAACTGTGACTATACCATAATGTTTTTTTGGGGGGAGGGGCATCACTGCCCTCTGGTGGTGGGAGTAGGAGGCCCAGTCTTTGCTCCTGTAGAGCTGCTGCTGGATTTGAACCTCAATCCCAGTAGGCCGCAGTCCTGCGCACAACCACAACGCCACCGGGGATCAGCCACCATAACATTTTTAAAATTTCATGTCTAGGCAAAGATTTTTGTGTGTCTGTGGTATCACTGCCCTGGTGGGAGTAGGAAGCCCAGCCTTGCTCCTGGAGAGCTGCTGCTGGATTTGAACTGTCAACCCTGTGGGCCACAGTCCAACACACAACCACTGTGCCACCAGGGCTCAGCCTAGGCAAAGATTTTTGAGGGATTCTCTGCTTTTGATTTTCTTAGAAAACTAAAGAGTGTACATTTATGCTATTCATAAATAAAATTTGAAGCAAAATAAAATCCATTTGCTTATAAACTTCCCCAAATAAAGATGGAGAAAAGAGTTTTTAAAAAAATAGGGTGGGCTGAGCCCCAGTAGCGTAGTGATTGTGTGCGGGACTGCGGCCCACTGGGTTGGAGGTTCAAATCCAGCAGCAAGGTTGGGCCTCCTACTCCCACCACCAGAAGGCAGTGATGCCCCAAAAACCAAAACAAATAAAAAAACAAAAGGTGGGGGGGGCTCAGCCCAGGTGGCGGAGTGGTTGTGCGCGGGACTGTGGGCCACAGGGTTGACAGTTGAAATCCATCAGCAGCTCTACAGAAGCAAGGGCTGGCTGGGCCTCCTACTCCCATCACCAAAGGTCAGTGATGCTCCCTCCAAAATAGCTCCAGTTCTGATTTTAAATTGTCTTGACTCTTTCATAAATGAAATATCTGAATTTTAAATAAATTACAGGCTATAAATTCTTATAATTATATATGAAGGAGGCATAAAATCAAAAACCCAAACATAATTCTAATGGAGGAATTCACTGACACTTTAAGAGATCAGATACCCTCATCTATCTCCTGTTGAGCTGCTGGTGCATTTGAACTACTGGCCTTGTAGTTTTATCAGTACAACACTTACTGAAAGGTATTCCGAAGGGTTCTTGCAATATGAGGGAAACTATTATCTTACAAGATATACCTATTTTCTATCATTCCTTTGAAATTAAAGATAGAATATACTACGGGTAGGAGGAACACAAGTTGAAAACAAACAAAAAAAAAGAAATTCTAAATAGACAAGAGCCTAAGAGAACATGGCTTGCTGAAGCAACATTTTCTAGTCAGCGTACATTGACCATTTTTCTTACCAAAGATAAATTAATTAATAATTTTATTGTTTCTTTTTCTTAAAATAATTTTATTGGGGGCTCTTACAGCTATATTAACATTCAATACATTATCTGTATCAAGCACATTTGCACACATGTTGCCACATTCATTTCCAAACATTTTTCACTTCAGCCCCTGGTATAAGCTCCTCCTTCCCCTTCCTTTTTTAAATGAATCATTTTATTGGGTACTCCTATACCTCCCGTCGCGATCCATACACACATCAATTATATGCAGGCCTCATTTGCACACTTGTTGCCATCATCACACTCAAAACTCCCCCCTCCCCCCTTGAAACTTTAATAATTTACAAATTGCTATTGCTTTTTCATATCGTACACTGTCCAGTGTGTCCCTACACTCACTTCCCTGTTGGCCTTACCCCAGAGAGGAGGTTATATGTAGATCTCTGAAATTGGTTTCCCCTTTCTACTCCACCATCCCTTCACCCTCCCTGTATCACCACTTTCATCACTAGTCCTGAGGGAACAACTAACCTAAACTCCCCATGTTTCCGACTCCAGTGTGCCTCCCCTGCTCTAGCCGGCGTTGATACAGATTGTTACCTTTGCAGGTCTATCTAAATAAGATAGGCTGGATGAACAAGCTGGAGGTGAAAATGATGGGACTGATGGTTCTGGGATGGGGGCCATGGTAGAAGGGGAGAAGGGGGAAAGGAGACGGTGTTGACCAGCCCAGGGATAAGGGTATATCAATTTATCCAAAATCAGAGGCAAGGTGGATGAAAGAAGTCCAATAGGGAATGACCAAGAGTAACGTAACAGAGAAAATACTGAAACCCAAATGGAGGCTGAATGATGATGGGACAGGAGGGAAGTAAAAAGAAATAAAGGAAAGAACGGGGGGGGTTAAGGGCATTTATAGATGTTTAAATACAGCCATGTACATAGGTGTGTGTGTGTGTGTGTGTGTGTGTGTGTATATATGGGACCATGGGGGAAATAGATCAACAAACATATACATATAGGCTTAGTAGTAGAACAGCAGATGGGCATTGGACCTCCACTCAAGTACTTCCTCAGTGCAAGAACACTTTGTTCTATTAAATTGGCATTCCATGATGCTCACCTCCCCGACACGATCACTGAAGACAAATGTGTGCATAAGCAAAGGTGGTGAAGAAAGCTGATGGTGCCAGGCAATCAAAAGATGTAGCATCTGGGGTCTTAAAGGCTTGAGTAAGCAAGTGGCCATCCAGCCCAGAAGCAACAAAGCCCACATGGACGGAGCACACCAGCCTGTGTGACCACGAGGTATTGAAGGGATCCAGTGTCAGGCATCAAGGAACTAAAATTATTATAAACGGGCAAGTACAGATTGGCGACCCAAAGCCCATCAATAGGTGAAGCAACATCCTCTTACAGAGGGATTGCAGGGAGAAGATGAGCCAGTTAAAGTACAGTGTAGTAACAATGAAATAGGCATCTTTCCTCTAGTTCTCAAATGCTTCCTTCCCATCCACTCTCATGCTCCCGGTTCTACCAGAATTTTATTGTTTCTGATTACATGTATACACAGCATAATAAAAATACAATAGTGAAAGTTTTAAAGTAAGTACTTGATTAGTAAGCTTGAAAATAAAGCTTAAGTAAAATTTTTTAATGTAATGTCAAATCAAGTTCATGGATGCTTCACTACACTTCCTAAAGAAAGTATGCAACTGACTTACCTTCAGTCATTAATTATCTGTAAGCTTTATATGGATTCTGGAAAATAATTTTATCAAGGTTGAAAAATAAACCTTTCCAATGTATGTATGAGATATTCCAAATGAATGAAAATCATTTTAAATATGAATGTAATATTTGTGCCTTTGAAATTATGTATTAAAGTCAATCAACTTAGTATTTCTCTAAGCTTCAAATAAAATCATAAATAACATTAAGCACACAAGTAAGGAATTTGTACTTTTATGACAATAGAATGGTGCTTTGAAACAAATCATTAAAAAAAGGAACACCCAAAGAGAAAAAATAAGAAAAGGTCATTATCAGATAAATTACAAAGGACGATTAATGGCCAAAATTCATGGGAAAATAACGATTCAAAACCTCATTAATGTTTAAAGAAATGAAAAATGCTTGTATTTTTACAATTAGCAAAAATTAACAAAGATAATAGGGGGAGAGGTTCACTAGTGTATATTAGTGTATCTTTCTGAAAGACTATTTCTCAGATTTTTTTTGCTTTTTTTGAGGGGGCATCATTGCCCTGTGGTGATCGTGGGAGCTACCCAGCGCTGCTCCTGAGAGGCACCACTGGATTTGAACTGCCAAGCCCATGGGTTGCAGTCCTGCACTCAACCACTTATGCCACCGGGGCTCAGCCCCATTTCTCAGTTTTAAAAACAGACTAGAATTATCTGAGCCAGTAAACTTATTCAGATAAAATACACAACTTTACACCTTGGCAACACGTCCACCCTACCTTTATCTCTATTCTATCTGGCAATCCCAATCTCCCCTTATAATTTCAGCACATACATATTTTTGTGTGTGAAGCTTTCCTTTACCCAGCCACCCCCTCCCCCAGCTCAGACTGAATGCCTGTGGGCCATCTTGCTAGCTAACAAACATCTCTAATTTTGCATTGCTAATTTTGTTTTTAAACAAATCTACACCCCTCACTCTGGACCAGATGAATTTCTTGAGGGCAGACATAATACTTTATTATCTTAGTATTAACTATTTGCACATAGATACTGAGTTTTACAGAATCAATATAAATATATTAACACATGCTTCCTAGAATTATGGATAGCAGGGAATGAGCATTACGGGCGACAGAGTATTAAACTCAACTCACTACCATGGAGTCAATTCTGACTCATAGGGACCCTGTAGGACAGGGCGGAAATACCCAGTGAATCTCTACAGAAATAGAAAGCTTCATCATTACAGTGTGCTGAGCTGCTGGTGGTTTCCACCTGCTTGTAATCCACTATGCCACCAGGGCTCCAACAGGGTACTAAGAAGTACCTAATATATCTATGTATAGAACATTTGTAATGCTCTTTTAAAAAGAAATATCTTTGAGATATAAGCAATGAAATACCATGTCTAATTTTTCATTGAGTTTATTTTATAGTTTATCAACTATAAAAGCAGCTGAGGCTCCAAAATGCTTACAACAAGCTTTCAATAGTCCAAAAAAACTGTTAGCTTTGCTAATGAATCGCCAGTATAGAAAGATAAAGGAATCCTGGTGGCTGTGGGCTAAGTACTGGCTTGCTAAACACAAGGTCAAAATCACCAGACACTCTTTGTGAGAAAGATAAAGCTATTTGTTCCCATATAGATTCATAATGCCTCAGAAACCCTCCCTGGGGTGGCTATGAGTTGCAATTGACTTGATGACAGTGAGCTTGGGTTATGGAATCATTTCATTCAGACTATACTACTGAGAAACCAAAATATCAACAACAACAAAAAACCTCATTGCCATCCAGTCAATACCCGACATATTAGTGACCCCCTCCCCCTTGTGGTTTTCTGAGGTAGATCTCAAAAATTCTAACCACTGCTTTTCTTTTGCCCTGCCCGATAGCCTAGAGAGTGTTCTAGATGTTCTATTTGCTGATCTAGTTGGAAATGTAATATTAATACCTTCAATGCTAACCATCACGCTACCAACAGTAGTTAGCACAAATTAACAAAACAAAAGAACATGCAAGTACTTATTGTCTTACCGTTATCTCCTGGATGCTGTAATGTATCTCCTGTCATCCTACACCATCCAGCTGGAAAAATATCTCTAGAATCATACTTGCACCAATAATCAAAAGCTCCACTCCAGCCATCAAATGTGATGTAAACGTCACTTCCTCTCACAGCTCCAATAGTTGCAGGGCAGATGAGAAAGGGGTTCTTTCTGTCTATTGCTTCAAGTTTCATGCCCACTTGAAAATTATTCTGTGCTGGCCTTGGTGGTTCCTATCAAAACATAAAAAATAGTTCTCACTGTTAAAATCCATTAATGACATTTTCATAACTGGACTTTCACACAAGCTTTAGTGATAAGAAACTAAGTTCCATGTTTAATTAACAAATTAATATAGAAAGAAACCATTCTCACAGGTATCTCTGAAACTCTGGAATGTGAAAGGAAAAATATCAACTATATACTGTAAATTTAGATTCAGTAGTACACAAAAACACGCAAGGGCTCTGCTTTAAGTGTGTGGGAGAGTGTCTTCCATTCTATTGGGGAGGTGGGGGTGGTAAGAGCAGTGTGACAAGAGGAAGAATTAACAGTCCCTGGGCTATGAAACTGGAGAAATATGGGTCTTTCTACTGTGAAATCAACTGTCAGTTCCCTGCCCAATATCATTGCTATTTATCAGCATGGATTTGATGGCACTAAGTGTTGTATGGTCTATGATGAAACCCATTCCAGTCTTTTAAGTGGATTTTTGGATGAGTTGAAACAGGTGCATACGGTTCTCATTGAGCCTTATTAAGGGAGAAGAGCCTTTGGGGCACAGTGGTTACGCATTAGTTAACAAAAAGTTTGGCAGTTCAAAACTACTAGCCACTCCTTGGGAGAAAGATTTTCTGCCTTGAAAACTCTATGGGAAGTTCATTATACCCTATCTTATAGGCTCTCAGAGTCTTGATTTGAGTCATGGCAATGTTTGTGTTTTCGGTTCATGAGTCCTGGTGGCACAGTGGTTAAAGTAGTTCAGTAGTTTGAACCCACCATCCTAAGGGAGGAAGATATGGAAATCTGTTTCCGTAAAAATTAACAGCCTTGGGCTGAGCCCCGGTGGCATAAGTGGTTGAGTGCAGGACTGTGGCCCGCAGGCTTGGCAGTTCAAATCCAGCAGCAGCTCTCAGGAGCAGCACTAGGTAGCACCCACGATCACCAGAGGAAGTGATGCCCAAAAAACAACAACAAAAAATCAACATCCTTGAAAACACCATGGGACATTTCTGTAGTCCTATGGGTCACTATGAGTTCAAATAGTAAATAGTGGATTTGGTTTTTGGTTTAATGCAAGAAAGGCTCAAAGACATCTTAATTTAAAAACTGCCACATGCAGCAAGTATAGGTGATTTCAATAAAGAATATACTTTCGGTTGGGGATTAGCTGAATAGTTTCAATGGGAGGGAAAATTTGCACACATTAACTTTAAATAATATTAAATTTAAACAAATTTATATTAACGTTAACATTAAATGGAAAGTAGGACCTACCCTTAAATTAAATGTGTGTAATGTAACCTGCAGAATGTCCCTACGTTTAGAAGAAGGGGCACACAAACCTAATACATAAATCATAGGATGTGTTAAAAGGTGATTACATCTAAAAGAAGAGAAGCAAATAATAGCCTAAAAGAAAAAGTATTAAATACAGAATATCATAAAAGTCACATACATAATCTGGGATCATTTATGCTATCCTAACCAGGTACCAATAGAAAAATTATTTAGAAAAAGCTAAAGCATATAAATACTAACAGGACTCTTAGAAACCCAGATACTATGCTAAAAGCCATTTTTCTTTAAATCTGCCTTTTATCCCAGTAAACGGTACCATCATCAACAAAGTCACCCAAGCCAGAAGCCTGGAGGTAGTCCTAACCCAGTGGTTTCAAATCTCAGTGCACACTGGAATCACCTAGGGCCAAGGGCCACACTGCCAGGGTAACTGATTGAATTGGTCTGAGGTGGGCCTAGAGAGCAGCTGGTTTTATATCCCAGGTGTTTCTAATGTTCATCCAAAACTGAGGCCCACGGCTCAAGACACATCCTTTTCATTTACTGGCCACATTCAATAAAAAACTCACAATCTGCCAATTGTATCCCCGCTAGCGCTGAAGAATAACATTGACAGTTAACCTTTAATTAATGGTTCATTATGTGCTAGGCACTGTACTCACACAACACTTTAAGGTCAGTGTGAAAACACGCCACACACACACACACTCTCTTCCTGACTCAGCAGCACTCTGATCACTTCCAACTTGGCCTCTTTAAATCCCAGTTCTCTTGGTCCCTTGGAAGGCTTTCCATGAATCTTCCCCAGTGTTAGGCCCACATCAAAGAGCTGCTGTCACCTTCATTTTGAAAATCACTGTTAAAATGTGTTCGCTCTTCTGAGTCTGAGAGATTCCTAAAGGCATGTTACATCTTATTTATACCAGGGGTTCTCAAAAGTTCACAGCAAAATGGAATTAAAAAATAATGGGAATTTTTCTGGGAATTGATGAAGTCTCCTTTTTGCTGATTCCATCACAATACCGAACAAGAGACATTTTTCAGATAACCGAACCAAACAAAACAACTCAAAAACAGTAAATAATCCATCAATTTTTCAAATAATTTTTCTACCATAATAAGAAAAAACACAACTGATATGTTGGTTCCTTTTGTTTTGCTTTTGTTGGTTCCTTTTTAAATGTCCCTTAAAACCTACAGCATTCGATTGCTGACTTCAAGGCAAGCTCTTGAAATCCACCAGTTGCTCTGGGACAAAGTCTGGGTTTTCTATTCCTGTAAAAAGTTCAGTCTCTGAAACTCCCAGGATCAGTCCTACCCTGTCCTACGGGGTCACTATGAGCCAGCATCGACTCGAGGACAGTTTTGTTGTTGTAAAACCTTTATTTTGATTCTGTACTTTCCCACTGGTTTCCTGTTGAATCCTTCCAACTATGATTTTAACTACTTGTTCATGTTGGCATTCCCCATTGGGCTATGGGTGCCAGGAAGAGAGAGATGTGTGGTCTGTACTGTTTGGGCTTTCAAAACAGTTCAGTTATGGCAAAACCAAAACAGATCCAAATTTTAACTATTTGGGTGCTCCCTAACACTAACTGGAATGGGGAAAAATTATGGGGTAGAAGCTTTGCAACACTTGAAAGGGGCATAGCCCGATGTGGCAATTGGATTGTTGCTAGGATCATAGAGAGTGACACATTCACAACAGTGAAGTCTACCACCATCTGTGAGTGGATGCCATTGTTGTCTACTTAGTTTGGTCATAAAATCGGTTGTTATGGAATGGGAACACTGCCACTGTGTTTTAACTGGAGATTAAATATCAAATAGAGGCTTCAACCTGTAATTTTCCTGTTCCATTAGCATTCCAGTTCATCGCATTTAAAATTTTTGAGTCCATTCGGTTATCATCAACCATGACTGAGCTGAGCTGAATGGTTCAAAGTCCAATTCCAAACATAGTAAATAAAAGGACTTTCCCTGGAAACCAGCCACCTCCAGATTCACAGACAAAATGGTTCCCCCTGCTGTCTACAAAAGGTAGTGATCTAAAGTTGCTTAAATATTTTTTTTAATACAGATTTTATTGGGGGCTCTTACAGCTCTTAGATACACCATTCCTATTAAGCACACTTGTACACATGTTGCCACATTCATTTCCAAACATTTTCTACTTGAGCCCCTGGCATAAGCTCCTCTCTTTTCCCCGTTTCCTCTATTTTTTTTAAATTCCAGCTCCCCAGAATAGCCCCCCTCCCCAATGAACCCCGAATAATTTACCAATTGTCATCTCAACATCACATCGTACACTGTCCAATGTGCCACCTCACCCCCCCCCCGTTGGGAACACCCCAGAGAGCAGGTCACAGGTAGATCCCTGAAATTAGTCAACCCTTTCTACTCCACTGTTCCTCCACCCTCTCAGTATCGCCACTCCCCCCACTAGGCCCAAGGGATCCTCTACCCTAAATTCCCCATGTTTCTGACTCCAGTGTACATCCCCTGGTCTAGCTGAATCTGTCTGGTAGAATTGGGATCATGAGTCGGTGGGAAGAAGCATTTGGGAACCACAGCAAAGTTGCACATTTCATTACTACTACACTGTACTATACCTAGACTGGCTCATCTCCTTGCCGCAACCCCTCTGTAAGAGGATGCCGCCTCACTTATTGATGGGCTTGGAGTCCCCAATCTCAACTCCCCTTCATTTTTAATGATAAAAATTTTAGGTCCTTGATGCTTAATACCGGATCCCTTTGACACCTCGTGGTCACTAAACCTGGTGTGCTTCTTCCATGTGGGCTTGCTTCTTAGCTAGATGGCCGCTTGTTTACCTTCAAGCCTTTAAGATCCCAGACACCACATCTTTTGATAGTTGGGCACCATCAGCTTGCTTTACCACATTACCTTATGCACATATTTGTCACCAGCAATGAGATCAGAAAAGTGAGCATATAGTATATTGTGGCCAGAGTGTGGCACCCCATCTGACTCAACCAGGAGACACTCCTGGAGGTCAAACAGACCTTAAACTATCTGCAGCCTTTTGCATTGTTATTATCTTTGTATTTTTGTATGTAGATGTGTATGTTGGATATTGGGTTTTTTTTCATTGTTTTCTTCAGTTGCTTAATTTTGGGATGCCCTTTTTTTGTGCATGTTGTTTTCTCTGCAGGTCTATATGGATGGGCAGTGTGGGGGTGGGGATGATGGGACTGATGGTACCAGGGTGGATGTAGTGGTGGTGTTAGTCAATCCAGAGGTGGGGGCGGGGGGTAGCGGGTGGTGCAGGGTCGGTGGCGGTGTGGGTCTGGGAGGTCTGACAGGGATTAAGACTAATGTAACACAGAGAAAATATTGAAACCCAAATGGAGATTGAGAATGATGGTGGGACAGGAGGAGGCATAGGGAAAAAGAGAAAAGAACTGGGGAGTAAGGGGCATTTATAGAAGTTAAATGCTTAAATATTATCAATGAATTAAGTTTGTTCTCTATGAACAATCTCATCATTTGAGTAACTTCTTGATCACAGAGATATATGTGAAATGCAGGAACTGAAACAACAAGGGATTGTTCTTTTTTTTTTCTTTTAAAAATAATTTTATTGGGGTTCTTACAGCTCTTATAACAATCCATACATCAATCATATCAAGCACTTTTGTACATATGTTTTCCTGAACTTTTTTTTTCTGTTTGAGCCCTTGGTATTAGTTCCTCTTCCCCCCCTTCTTTTTCCACACTCTCACCATTGTGAACCCTTGACAAATGATAAATCGTTATTTTCATATCTTACATCAATCGCTCTGTTGTTCTTCCCCCATTGGGGTGGTGGTTATGCAATCGGTTCCCCCTTTTATTCTCTTTCTCCCAACACCTTCTCCCTACCCTCTTGGTGTTGCTATTCCCATTTCTGTCCCTGAGGGGTCTATCTGTTCTGGATTCCATGTGTTTAGAGCTCTTGCCTGTACCAGTGTTCATACTCTGGTCTAGCTGGATTTGTAAGGTAGAGCTGGGGTCAGGATATTCAAAGTGAGGAAGCCTCAAGGAACCAGAAGAATATTATGTGTTTTGCTGGTGCTATGCTGCACCCTGGCTGATTCATCTATTCCTTGGGTCCTTCTGTGAGAGAATGTCCAAATGTCTACAGGTGGGTTTTGGGTCTCCACTCCAATCACCCTCATTATCAACAATATGATTATTTTATTTGGGTCTTTTGATACCTATTACCTGAACCCATCAATACTTCATGATCCCACATGCTGGAGTATTTCTTCCATATGGGCTTGCTGTTTCCCTGCTACATGGATGCTTGTTTATCTTCAAGCCTTTAAGACTCCAGACACTATATCTTTTAATAGCTGGCCCCATCAGCTTTCTTTACCATCTTTGATTATGCACTCATTTTGTCTTCAACAATTGTGTCGAGAGGGTGGGGACTGTTATCTTTTATTAAAAACAAAGTAGTTCTTTTTCAGAAGTTAGGTACTGAAGAATGCTTTTTGTTTGTTTTTTTTAGGGGGTCATCACTGCCCTCTGGTGGTCGTGGGAGCTACGCAGCCTTGCTGCTGCTGAATTTGAACTGTCAAGCCAGTGGGCCACAGTCCCACACTCAGCCACTACACCACCGAGGCTCAGCCCTGAAGAATGCTTTTTTAACCTTGTTTACCTGCATAGAGTTCTCCTAATTAAAAGCCATTTCTTCTCATATCCTACCAACTCTGTAGCCAACCTCAGCATTATTGCATTACTCCTTTGACTCAAATAGTCTTAATTACCCTTATGTCCTTAAGGCTCATCTCCCTTTCTTCATTTTGCCAGTGAAATGACATCCTCTCTGATCCTTCTGGCCAACCTGCCATGTACAGCTCTCCTGGCCATTTTAAGAACTTTTGACTTTTTTTTTTACTCTGAGTAAAAGGGGAGGTCCCTTGAGGATTCTGAACAGAGGCGTGGTGACTGAATTGGCATGCCAGTTGAGTACTAGTAACCACTTAATAGGAATCACTTAGCTATCCAGGTCAAGAAGTGAGGCTTTAAGATAACTCCTGGGCAGATTTCTAGCTTTCCTAAAGAAAGAACCCACAAGAAAAAGAAAATAATTCCAGAACTAGCAGAGTGATCTTCTGGGATAATGAGTAAGTTTTGAATCTAGAGAGAGGTATTGGATACACAATGTTGTAAGAGTAAGTACTATTTGCTATGGAACTATCAACTTTAAATGGTTTATTATACAAATTTTCTCTCAACAACAATTTTGGAAAGAAATAGACAAAGGCTGTTCAGAGAGGAAAAAAGCTATTAAACAAATGCCTCAATTTCACAGGTAATAAGAGAGCAATGAAAATTAGAACAATGGAGTACAAAAGTTTTAACAATTGGTACTAATCTATCTCAGTAAAGGTACAGGGATACAAACATTGCTATACACAAATAATGGAGCACATCTTGGAATAAGCTCATTTGGGCAGCAATTTAACACTATGGATTGAACACTGTAAACTGACTTAAAACAATAAGAAAACAACCTCAACATTCACCTGCATCCACTGCCACTGTTGATTTTTAACTCATAGAAACGATACAGAGTAGATCTGTTCCATAGTTTCAAAAACTAGAATCTTTACAGGAGCAAAGGGCCACATTCTTCTCCTGTAGAGCAACTGGTAAACAGACCGATCAACAGTCGGTGAGCACTCAACCACTGTACCACCAGAGCTCCTTCCAAATATCTACTCACTGCCATTAAGTCCTACATAGCAAAGAGCAGAGCTTCCCTGGTTTCTGAGGCGGTAGCTCTTTATGGGAGTGCAAGTCTCATCTTTCTCCCATGGAGGGGCTGGTACATTCAAACTGATGACCTTCTGTTTACCAGCCCAATATCTGGCCCATTATGAAAACTAGGCACATTTAAACATCTAAAGGGAGAGAGTCAATAAATCCCTATAATTCATACCAGTGAAAAGTACAATCACCTGAAAAGTACATGAAATGAAGTATGTGTACTAAGTTACAGAATGTGTGTAATATATTTTCTTTATAGTTAAGGAACCCGTCTCATGTTTGTGAATGTAAACATAGGTCTGAAAGAGTGATAATTTAAATTTGAAGAGAAGAGTGCAATGGAGCGATAGAATGGGGAGAAAGATTCCTTTCCTTTTTCACTCTAGTGAAATATGTAATTTGATACACAAATTAATTGCTTTCATAATTAAAAAAATTAAATACTTGATGTGTGTGGCATATGGCATGTGACTAGGTAATAAAACGATGTGTCAAATACATCCAATGGCTAAGAAGTGTTCACTAAATAAAGTCTACACCAATACATTTTATCATTAGCTATTTTCACACTTGTTTTACACATTTAACAAAGGACTTGCATTTGCCTTTGTCCCTCTGTGGTTGGCAAGCCCACTCTTTTGGCTTCCATGCTACTCAAAACTGCATTTAAAAGAAAATTTTTTCCAATCCAAATGTCATCTTAAGTTGATGTTTCCTATACTTATGAATTTAATGTTTTTAAAAAGTTTTTTAACTACGATAAATTTTTATCATCCTCAATAGCAAACCTATAGCAATTTTGACTGTTTCTTGATATAATATACTATTGTCAACATCTTCTCAAAGAGTATGAACCATTTTCCTCTTTTCAAATTTCAAATATTTTCCTATTAACAAATTCTTTTTTTTTTTTGGCATCAATGCCCTGCGGGAGTAGGAGGCCCAGCCTTGCTCCTAGAGAGCTGCTGCTGGATTTGAACTGCCAACCCTGTGGGCCGCAGTCCCACACACAACCACTATGCCACTAGGGCTCAGCCCTCTTAACAAAACCTTTTTGATAAGATACTTGTTTTAAAAATATTGGTTCACCAACTTTCCTCTTGTTCTCAAATGCTTCCTCCTACCCACTATCATGATCCCAATTCTACCAGACAAATCCAGCTAGACCATGTACACGGGAGTCAGAAACATGGGGAATTTATGATAGTTAGTCCCTTAGCATTAGTGATGGGAGCAGTGATACTGGGAGGGTGGAGAGATGGTGGAATAGAAAGGGAGAACCAATTTCAGGGATCTACATATAACCTCCTTTCTGAGGCATGGACAATAGGGAATTGGATGAAGGGACACATTGGACAGTGTACAACATGAAAAAATAATAACAATTTATAAATTATTAGGGGTTCATGGGGGAGGGATGGAAGGGAAATATTGGGAGCTGGTACTGGGGGCCTAAGTGGAGAGAGGATGCTTTGACACTGATGATGGCAGCAAGTGTGCAAATGTGGCCTGCCTACAATTTTATGTATGGATCGTGATGGGAGTTGTATGAGACCCCAATAAAATGATTCTTAAAAAAGTGGGGGGAAAGAGGACCTTATACCAAGGGCTCAAGAGAAAAATATTTGGAAATGAATATGGCAATATGTGTACAAATATGCTTGATACAAATGATGTATTAAATGTTTTAAGAGATTTAAGAAAAAAATGCTGTAAGAGTCCCCAATAAAATCATTGGAAAAAATATTGGTTCACTTGTGAAGCCTTATCTTCCCAAGTAATTTTTTTTTCAAATAGCTTTCGGATGAATCATCATTTTCTCCCACACCATATATACATTGAGAGGAAAGGTCAGTTCTGAAGATAGATAATAAAAAATGGCAGTGAATGGGTTATTTCATTAGAGTATCCTTTCTAAATCTAACAGCAAGAAAAAAAAATCAAACTCACTGCCACCATGTCAATGGTGACTCAGATGAGGGTAGACCTGTCCCTTGAGTTTCTGAGACTGTTTATGGAAGTAGAATGGCCTGTCTCCCACAGAGCAACTGGTGATTTTGGACTTCATATCCTAGCCCGACAGGGAACCACTATGTCACCAGGGCTGCTTTAAGGTCAAGAAAGGGGTTTAATTAATTTCAACTAGTGAGTCAAAATAATTCACATTTTACCATGTCGGAGAAGATAAAGCATTTAAGCAATCCCATTAAAACAATAAAGCCAAAAAAAAAGCAACAGTTAAGGCACTCTTACCTTCTTGAATAGGGTCGCAGCTGCCATTTCAGCTCCATTTAGTGTTCGTAAGAGAAACATTGGCCAAGATGACACATTCATCTGGTACCCTATTATATTAAATAAGTTACATATCATGAAAAAACCTCTCTCTGATATTACAGCAAATCTACTATTAAAAAATAGATGCCATTCATCATAGTTCTGTAGAGAACGACCTTCTTATCCAAGAATGCTGTGATGTTAGACATCTGGATAGTAGTTAACCATTGTGGAGGAAAAGAGTTTGACTAGAAGGAGTGCTTCCAGATACTGATAACACTATTTCCTCATTTGGGGGTTATTTATACAGCCATGGCTTATTGACTGGCCTTACTTTCATGATTTATCCACTTTTCTGTCTGGATGAGCCTCTTTAAAATCTTTACCAAAAAAAATCCCTCATGGTTTAAGTCAAAGAAGCTAATGAATAAATTACAATACATTGTTTTAAGTACAGCCAAAATATATTAGAATGAGAACATATGTATTTCATTTGTAGTTTTTAAATTAATAAACTCTAAAAGAGTAATTTGGAAAATAGATAATGACCACAAATCTGACTGTATTGGAAATCCTGACAATCACAAAAGCTACTCCCTTTAAACAAAATGCAAAAACTCAAAATCGTGTTCCAAACCGATATAAAGTCTATGTAAACAGGGAAGCACTGAGCCCCAAGTTTACACTTACATCTCTTATAGGATTGTGATATCTAATATGTATTAAAAAGTAAAAAACAAACAATTGAGTGATATGAAGGAAAAGGTGGCGAAAAATACGCTCCTATACTCCTACACTATGTTCTTGGAATAACACAGCTATTATTTTTAAAATACATTTTAAACCAAAATAGGTATAAATAAATATTAGCACAAGAGGGAGGTAGGAAGAGGAGTAGAAGATGACAAAAAGTGGTTATTATTATTTGAAATTTCTGATATTCAGGGAACTTTTTACTAGTAGGAAATAAGCAAAAAGACTCCACTCACTCCTCCTGCCAGGAGAAGTTATGAAGTTAGATAATAAAAAATGGCGCTGAATAGGTTATTTCAGTAGAGTACAGAGAAGTGGGTGAGGGTGATTGAGGACCATGTAAGACATGAAAAAAAATCTCCAACTTATGAAAGGTTCATGAGGGAAGGCAGGTGGGAGACGGAAGGGGGAAATGGGGAGCTGATTTCAGGGGCTCAAGTGGGAAGAGAACGCTTTAAAAATGATGATGGTAGCATATGTGCAAATGTGCTTGACACATTGGAGGAATGTATGGGTTGTGATGAGAGATGTAAGAGCCCCCAATAAAAGTATTTTTTAGCTCTTAAGTTTCTCCACCATCCGGAGTGTGCTTCTGCTCCAACCCCACCATGTCGTCTCATGAGACTTTCAGGATCAAGAGATTCCTGGCCAAGAAACCGAAGCAGAATTGGCCCATTCCCCAATGGATTCGAATGAAAACCAGCAATAAGATCAGGTACAACTCCAAGAGGAGACATTGGAGAAGAACGAAGCTGGGTCTGTAAGGAGCCCCCAGAGGGACGGCACATTGAGTTGATCAAGACCTTTGCTGCCACTTGATGAATGGAACATGTATTGACAAATAATCTGGGTTCTTCCTTGATTTTTATGCTGCCTCATGAATTTAACAATAAATAATGTAAGGCTGTTGGTTTGAAAAAAAAGTATTTTTTAAAAGACTCCACTCTTTTTCTGAGTTGACAATAAAGAATTTTCAGTCTCAGCTTAGTAAACAAGAACCAGATAAAAACAAATATCCATGATTTTCCGAAATGTATAATGATAAAATCAACAAAATGACTTTAGACTATCATTTTACAGGCAGTATGTCTAATTTTCAAAAAGAAAAATCTTGTGTCAAATAAGACACATACTGTTTAATCGTTTAAAAAAATGCGGTCAAAATTGAGAGCTACAGGCTTTGCACTTAAAAGGCTTTGCTGGCAGTTTCTTACTTGTCAGAAACCTAAAGGCACTTGGCTCACTTTTCTCCCAGTGACAGGCAAGATGAGACACCTAAAAATGCAGTCATTAGCTCCCACATCAGAGATAAAAACATTATTAAATGCCACAAATTTCTTTCCTGGAAGGAATTCTGAGTCGGAATATGTAACCTAGTCTTGTCCTGGAGTGGCAAGACTTTCAGCATCCATCTGAGAAATGTGTACTTGCCTAATTCTTCACAACATACGGCACTGAGTTCTTTCATGGTGCATTTTCCACAGTAACCACTTGACCATCTATTTGCAATAATTATTAAGTGGCCTAAAACTATATCTATGAACTATATTACTAAGAATATGATCATTTAAAAATGGTTTATCCTTACCCAGTGGAGGCTGAAGTAAGTCCCCACGCTTTTCACATGTCCCAATAGGCTGTATGTCCGGGGAATCAACAAGTCTCCAAAAATCGTTACGGTTATCACTACCATCCAGTCTTAAACGTAGTCTTGCACCAGTAACTCCAATGACTGTGGCAATACAAATAGAAGTAGTATTGCGGGGATCACGAGCTTCCAATTTCATACCGATTTTGAAGTCGTTCTCTGGTGCAGTTCTGGCCTATGTATACATAAATAAGATATTGTTAAAAAGTATATCTTAAGGAAAACAAATAGCTAATCAGAATAGCTGAGGAATGCTTTAATAACAGTGACAACACATGAGAAGCGAGATAAGTGTTAGAAGTGTCAATGAAGTGATTTTTTCCTAAACATTCTCCTTGGCTTAACTCACTCTCTCTCATCCAGTTGACTAATTCATAGTGGCCCTATAGAACAGAGTAGAAGTGTCTCTGAGGCTGCTAACTCCTTGTGGAAGTAGAAAGCCTCATCTTTCTCCTGAGGAGTGGCTGGTGGTCTCAAACTGCTGACTTTGTAGCTAGCAGCCAAATGTATATCCCACTAAGCCCCTAGAGCAACCTTCTCCTAATCCTCCTCTCTCCGCCATTCATTAATTCGGACTCCTAGTGATTCTATAGGAAGGAGTAGAATTGCTCCAATGGATTTCCGAGACTGTGACTCTTTAAAGAAGTAGAAAGCCTCATCTTTCTCTGGCAAAGCACACTGGTACTTTCTAACTGATGGCATGGCAGTTGTTTGCCCAATGCATAACCCATTACTCCACCAAGGCTCCTTCGTTGGCTTTAATTAGGTAGTTGTTAGCCACTCATCTCCCCACATCCAGACAACCCAAATACAGGCCCTAAAATGCATCCTGAGTGGCTTTTTACAGTAATTCACTAACTCACAGCCATCAGGTCAAGTCTGACGCATAGTGACTCAATAGAACAGGGTAGAATTGCCCCTCCTCTGGGTATCTGATTCTGTAATTCTGTATGCAAGTAGAAAGCTTAGAGAATCGAATTAAACCACTCCCCTTGAAACAAGTCAATCAGCAGCTCGCCATTGCTTTAACGATCCAATTTCTCTGAATAGTTTAAAACTTTACACACCTTTAACCTCATTCCCACACTATCACTTCTTCCCACTCTGTGCTGCAGTCAGTCACCTCACAGCATGCTTTAACACTCAGGCTCTTTCCTACCCAACGTGTATATGCTTCAGGTGGTCTCTCTGCTTTGAATATCCTTCCCTTCATCCCATCCACCTGGTACCCTTCCCCATACGGCATTATCACACTAATAAAAAAGGCATCGCACTATCTTTCCTTCCAAATGGACGGTCATAAGGGCTTCATATTCTTTTTTCTATATGTGACAGAGTAAATTCTTAATGACTGAATGTAAAAAGACCATCAGGTGTCTAATTGGCCCTACTACAATCCCACTCATACTATTATAATCTTAACCACATGGACACCTTTGAACAAGGTTACATTAATGATATATTATTCAAAATTTGGCATACCTGCCTGAAGAATTCTGGTGGTGCAGTTATAGATCCAGTCATTTTCAAGTACTCATCCCATTCGAATTCATCTGGAAGGGGGTGGGTAATAAAATTTCTTTTTAGCAAACATACATACATACACTTACGTTAAGGAGTAAAGTGGATTCTACTTTCATATTTCTCAATAAATACATCCTAGAAAGCAGTTTCAAACACCCCATTATTTACTAGGATGGAAATAAAACTCTTACAAATTCCGGGTAATATGACTCACTATAAAATTACAAACCAGCCCTTTTCAATGTAGTTCTAAACATATCTCTAGAAACTACTAAGGAAAATTCCATAGAGTAATAGCAAATTCTACCCATTTATCTCTGACATGAATTTACTTAAGAAATGTGTTTTCAGTTCTAAAATTGATATGGTAATCCCCATGGTAAAAGAGAGAAACAGTCTAAAGAAAAATATTCTCAATGAAATAGATTGAAAAAGTGGCTGCAGCAGTGGACTCAAACAGAGCAAGGGTTGTTAAAGTGGCATTGAGCTGTGTAGTGTGAGATATTATGAGTTGGAACAGACTTGACAACATTTAACGGTGATTTTTTTAAAATACTTATTGTGGAAAAACTCCCTATTGTGTCTGAATGGGCTATAAAGTGAGCTAGTAAATCCTTACACCAGTGCTGTATAGTATGATCATTTTCAATCACATTGTTAGCTAGGGAGTATTGATCCTTTGAAGACTCTACAGTAATAAGAATATATGCACACCAGTGTTCACTGCAGTGTTACTCACGATCGCAAAAAAGATGGAAACAACCTCAGTGTGTATCAATGCATGAACAGATAATGGAATACTCTGCAACTATAAGGAAGGAGGAGGAATCCACAAAACAAAATGTGATAAATTCAGAGGACATCATGCTGAGTGAAAGACATCAATCATAAAAGGACAATAGTGTATGGTCCTAAAATGCTGCTTACCAGGCAAGGAAAGCTATTTTTAAATAATAATATTAAGTAATTTTTTAAACTTCAAACCAAAAATATCCTGATGTCTCAAAATCAAAACCGTTTAACTTAGCTGGCAAAAAAATTAAGTCTGCCTTGAGCTTTATGTTCATTTAACAACTATTTCTCTATATAGGATCAAACTGCCAACATGGTACATTAGATTGGAACCTTATGCAACAATACACTTAGTTTTAAATCCTGTTTAGTTTGAAATCAATGTTTTTAAATTAAAAAACTCTTCTAACTATTTCAACTGTTCTATATACATGAGTAAATCCTATCTACAAATTGCTAATCTACAAAAGGATGTCCCTGTATTGGAAAAGATCAACTGTCAAACTTGATGTTAGGGATTTTCACTATGTGCTATAATCAATATATCTATAAACATTATATTCTTTCTTCACTTGAAGCCATAACACTTTAATCTTCTAGCTACCTCAAATTAAAGCTGAGCAAAATCCTTTACTTAAAAATAATCATCATCTATTACTGCATTCAAGTCTAACCTTTCAAAGTCCTCAGCTACCAAACAATGTTTGAAATTATAATCCTATTTCTTATGTCTAGTTTTATTTTATGTTGTTTGTAGTTATGTAGCATAGGTGGGGACTGGAGGGGGAAAAGGTGAGAATTCCAAGTGCTGTGGAGTGTTGAACAATACATATTTACCTATATATTGAAAGCCTTATCATCAAAAGACAAAGGAATTAAATCATGTCATTACTTCACAAAAAGCAAACACTGGAGCTTAATCTTTTCCCGGTCTTGTCTCAGATCCTAGATATAAAGCCAATTGACTACAAGAGACTCTATCACCCAGAAATAATTCAATCTCATGCTTACACTTTGCTACAACCCAGTATCATTCCTAATATCAAAAGTAGTTATGAGAGATGCCATGGCCATTAGCACTAAGAAACAATGAAGAAGAACTGGGAGGGTTGGAAGGAGAAAAGACAGACATGCAGCAAGGTTAACAAGAGACAACAAGACCACAGGCATGGAAAAACCTGACAACCCCCAACTTTGCAGACTTTACTTAAAACAAAACCTGGGAGACATGCAGTGGTCACAGTATTAAATACTCTGCACTAAACGTGAAGATTCTAGTATACCATGCAAGCCATAGACAAACACTACATGATTTCAATGGATGGAATTTCAGATTTATAAAAATCATTCTGGGATCAGTACGGTGAAAGACCAGAATGAAAGTAGGGCCCTGGGACAATTAGGAAAGACATTTTAAGAGCCTGAACTAAGTAAGTGGCAATGAAAATAGTAGTGGTATCAAGGGAGAAGAGTATGTGAGACCTGAAAAGATGAGTTCACTACAAGGTAATTTTGAACTACTTATAGGATAATCAAAGGGTCGGGTGGCATTGTGTAATATTTAGAGTGCTAATCCTAAAGTCTGCTGTGCAAACCCACCAGCTGCTCCAGAGTTCAGGCTAGGTCAGAGTTCAGGCTAGCTACTCCCATAAAAATTTACAGTCACAGAAACTCTACAGAAGGTCATTATGAATCAGAGTTAACTTGATGGCAGTGGATATAGGGAAATGAAAGAGAACTAAAGCGGTTTAGGGGTTTAGCTGCTAACTAAAGGTCAGTGGTTCAAATCCAACAGCCACTCCATGGGAAATAGTATTCTGCTTTCATAAAGATTTACAACATTGGAACCCCTATTGGGCAGTTCGCCTCTGTCCTTTAGGCTAACTAGTAGTTCAAAATCTACTTGTCAAAATCTACAATTTTTTAAATAGGACAATGACCTGGAGGTATTCCTATTCAGCTTAATTAAGGGTCTGTAAGTAAGAAGTATAGGCAAGAAGACCCAGATTTGGAAAACTTTAGAAAATAAGCAAAGGGGAGAGAGGCCACATTACAAGAAATAAGGAGGAATTCGAAGAAAAGCATTCCCATGAAAGCAAAAACTTGGCTCTGAAATGAAGCAGGGAAAGGGATTTCAGGATGACTACTTTTTATTTTTAAAATTATTTTTAAGAGAGGTGAGTTTTTAAAGTGTGATCATTTTTAACCAGTTCAATAGTTGTGGGGAGAGAGCCAATGGAGATTAAAGAATCAAAAGAAAGTAGCGCTCTCTCTCTCTCTCTCTCTCTCTCTCTCTCTCTCTCTCACACACACACACACACACACACACACACACACACAAGATGGAGAGGAGTTTGTAGGATGAGGAGGTACATTATCTCCTATTAGATTCTATGCTGAGCTGGAGGTAACTACAGTACTAAAGAATGTGACCAAAGAAAGGAAACAAATGGAAGTGGAGAAGACATAACTACAGTGAGAGTCCACGGGATTGCCTCCAAAATAGCAGTTCTCAACCTGGGAGTTGAACAACCCTTTCACAGGTGTTGCCTGATTCATAACATTAGAAAAATGACAATTATCAAGTAGCAAGGAAAATAACTTTATGGTTTGGGGGTCACAACATGAGGAACTGTATTAAAACGTTGCAGCATTAAGAAGGTTAAGAACCACTGCTCTATAGAAAAGAACCCTGGTGCTATAATGCTCAAACTCATTTAGCAGTGCTGATGGAAAAAAACCTAGAGAGGTCTGTGAGGCAGTTTTATTCTGTCACATGGGGTCATCATGAGCCAGAACCGAGTCGATATCACTGAACAATAAGCATTTTTCTACACGAAATCGTTATGTAGAAGAGAAAATCATGATGTGAACTCCTCCAAAATTGAGGTTGGCAGAACAGGTACAACAGAATGGCAAGAAAAACAACACATTTGACTAGGAATCTCAATCTTTAATGTGCATGTAACTTGAAGAAATTTTGTTTTCCTTGAGAGAAGGGATAAGTTAGATTCTATGTCCCTGATGCAGTTTTAATTATATATATATATATATATATATATATATATAAGTTCATAATAAGAAGTTTAAATAATTAATAACTCAGGGTTAATAAAGTTAACATGTTACCGAATATTTACAATCTACCTAAACATTATGTTAGGTGCTTTATATTCTTCCCCCTCCCCACTTAATCCTAATAGCCCAGGGGGTACCATATATACTCCAGTATAAGCTGAGACTTTTCAGCATTTTTTTAAATTAAAAGATGATTTTATCGGGGAGTCTTACAACTCTTACTACAATCCATACATTAAGTCTATCAAGCATATTTGTACATCATATGTTACATTCTTTTCTAGATATTTATTTCTATTGAGCCCTTGGTAATAGCTCCTCTCTTCCCCTCTCCTACCCACCCACCCTCCTGATCCCTTGATAAATAATAAATTATTATTTTCTTTTTCCTTAAATACTTTTACTGGGGGCTCTCACATCTCATCACAAGCCAAACATTCACCAGTGTGTCAAGCACATTTGCACAAATGTCGTCATCATCATTTTCAAAGCATTCTCTTCCCACTTGAACCCGAAATCAGCTCCCCATTTCTTTCCCCGCCCTTTCCAGCCCTCCCTCTTGAACCTTGACAATAGATTTTTTTTCTCTATCTTACATCATCCTCTGTGGCCCCCTCATCCACTTTTCTGTTATTCGTCCCCCTGAGAGGGGGTTCTAGGTGATCCTTGTGATCCACCTACCCTGAACTTCCCCTAATCCTCCTGGTATCTTTACTCTCTTTGTTGGCCCTGAGGGGTTTATCTATTCTGGATTCCCTGTGTTTCGGGCTCATATCTGTAACAGTGTGCATGCTCTGGTCTAAATCGATTTGTTAGGTAGAATTGAGGCCATGGGAGTGGGGTGAAGGATTCACCAATTCACATTTTTTATGCTGAAAAAGCCTCCCAGTTTTTGTGGTAAAACTAGGTGCCTCAGCTTGCACTCGAGTATATACGGTAAATGCCATAATTATCTTTGTGGTACATAGGAGAAAAAAGACTAAGACACAATGAGTAATTTTCTAAGGTCACACTACCAGTAAGAGTAAGCCCGGGGTCTAGAACAGGTCTGTACCATCACCCTCCCGTGCTTGAAGTTTTAACCACTGTCTTCTGACCATTAAGAAAAGATTTTCACATTCATTCTGTTAGAAGAGGTGGTTTATTTATAAACAAATTATTTTAAATTGGTAATATCTAATCACTGATAGCAGTAATTCCACAAAATTTGCACAGGAATATGCAATTATCTTTTTACTTAATCCTAAATCAATTTATTCCTAAGTAAAGACAAAGTAAAAATAAAATACTTTTGATCTTTCCCATTTAGATGTTTTATTTATGGGAACTTATTGTACATATACTGAGCCAAAAACAGCAATAAAATATTTCATACTAATGAGTAAGAAATAAAAATATGTTGCATTAACGACTTTAAAACGTTTTGGTGAAAGAAAATTGACAATGATTGTGGGAGATAGTTGCACACAAGAATAATGTAAGTGATAACGCTAAATTGAAATGTTAGAAGACAAATGTTCTGCTATATAGTTCTATAACAATGGGGGTGCATTAAAGCTATAGTTATCACAAGGAATACCACTGAGAAAGCTTCTAACTGTGATTACTCAAGGGTACTGAGTGGCTAGGGTAAGAAGAGAGTTCTTTCCCTAGAGTCTATCTTTTGTGTCTTTTCAAACAGGACTATTATCTTTTCAAAACTTAAATGTTTAAGTAATGTAAAATTCAAATTATATTAAGGACCAAAGGTAGATAAAACAAAAACACCACATACATACAAAAAACCTACCACTCTGTGCCTGAGATGAATCTGAGGAAGACCTTGAATCTGGACTCTCTTCCTTAATAGTCACTGAAGCAAAAAAAAAAAAAAGGATTATTTAGCAATGATGGATAGTCACAGTAATCATTTGAAAGAGCAGTTTTTCAAAGTAGAGCTGTTTATACTCAAGTATAGGCTGGCTCAAATACATGTGGGAACTTTATTTTCTAATATGAACCAATTTTAATTTTATAATTGATGCCGTTATGTTCTGCATAGGACTTATCACTTTCTAATATACTATTTTGCAATAGTGGGTAGAACAAAGGGTTAAGTGCTTACCTGGTTCAAATCTATTTAAGGGTATCTGGGAAGAAATAAGTAGCACCCAAAATGCCAATCATTGAAACCCAAGGAAGCCCAGTTCTACTTGGGGCACATATGGGGTTGCCAGGAGTTTGAACTTGCTCAATAGCAACTGATTTGTTTTTTAATGTAATTTATAATTTCATTCATTTTAGTGTGACTCTCCTATTGACTGAATGTTAGTTCTAAAAGGGCATGGGCTTATTTACTTTAACTTACCTGTTTTGTTCCCTACAGTATCCTCAGTGCCTAGAACAGGAGCTGACATGCAAAACACTCTCAAGCATATATTTGATGAATGAATCTACAAATGAAATCAACTGATCCGTACAATATTATCATGCTCTAGGCAATAAAGCAGATGCTTTTGAGACTGTGTAACACTACAACATAATAGAGAGGGAAGGAATGTGCTTCAGCACTCTAGGCCCAGTGTTTCCTCTAAGTTTAATAGCACAGGGTCTTGTGATCTCATTTACATTAATGTACATATTTCTAAAATAAATAGACCTGGTAGCCCAATGGTAAAGGTGACAACTGAAAGGTTGGCAGATTAAACTCACTCTATGGTTCTGCAGGATAAAGACCTTGCCATCTACGCGCATAGAGATGAAAGCCTGGAAAATTCTATTGGACAGGTGTGCTCCATCACAAGGTTGTGAAGAATAGGAATTGCCTTTACACCACCTAACAACATCATCTCCAGAATGCCTCCTTTTAAAACATTAATAGCACTGTGATCAAAGCTAAAAAAAGCTAAAAAAAGAGTGTTTAATACCATAAAATAACCAATGTTCAAATCCAGCAGCGGTTCTCAGGAGCGGCACTGGGTAGCACCCACGACCACCAGAGGCAGTGATGCCCACAAAAAAATAAAATAACCAATGTTCACATTTCCTCAACTAAATTTTAATTACGTCAACTAAAATTTGCTTGAATCAGGTTCAAATAAAGCCCATACACAAAAACTCTTCATGTCTTCTCTTTTTAGTTTCATTGACATGTAATTTATGTATTATAGTTCAATTATACTAAAAATAATTGCATAATCAATTTTAAGACATCCATTGTTGTTGGCTCCCTCTTTCCCTCAACCTCCTCTTTCATTACTTTAGGAAACCATTAATCCAGTTACTGTCTGTAAACTTACCTATCCTGGATTTCATATGCAGAAACACATTTTTTAAAACCCAACAAAATAAAAAAGAAAAACCTCAATTAAAAAGCAGAAAATAGGACTGAGTCCCGGTGGCGTTAAGTGGTTGAGTACGGGACTACAGCCCATGGGCTTGGCGGTTCAAATCCAGCGGTGGCTCTGAAGAGCAGCACTGGGAAGCTCCCATGACCACCAGAGGGCAGTGATGCCCCCCAAAAACAAACCAAAAAATAAAAAAGCAGAAAATATTAGAAACTAGAAGAAATGTCTTGTCTCATTTTTATTCACAGACTTTTCCCCTCCTGTCTTTTCTCTTCCTTGTAGACTTTTTTTTTTGATAGTTATCAGCTGGTTGATCCTGTAGTTATCTAGTATGGATTTTGATGACTGCCTTTTTGGGATATTGTATTTAAAGTCTTGCCCTTCTTCAAACTGTCATTCGTATTTTGATCCATAAGATTTTAATCTGCTTCTGCTTTAAAATAGAACCTATGGTTGGTGCCAGATTTACCACTCAAAGTAATGGTTTTATGACTTTGTGACTCTGACATATATCCAAAACTTGGGGGAGGGAGCATACAAGGGGGTACCCTCCCCAAAACCGTAATTTCACTGGGCAGACCAGAACATTCGTACTACATTTTTCCCCACTAGGCAATCACCAAACAACTCGCTCAGAGTTAGGGCACCCAGTCGCATCATCTGGGAAGGTTCTCTGGTCACAGTGAACTTTTTGTACAAGCAGTTTCACTTGAACCTCATTTTTTTGTGATGGCCAATTTAAGAGAACAGTGTGTGGCTGTGAAATTGTATTTCCTGTTCTGCAAACAATGCTGCAGAAACTGTTGTGATGTTGAACACAGCTTATAAGGACAGCATTCAGGGAAGAACTCAAGTGTACAAGTAGTTTTCTTGTTTCAAAAAGGTGAAATGCTCACTGATGATAAACCTAGTTCTCGATGCCTGCCATCTTCCTGAACAGACAAAAACCATTGACTTATAGTGCGTTCGGAGTTAATTCCACCAGGTCAGACTGTTAATCAAGCTTTTTATTTAGAGGTTCTGAAGAGATTGTATAACAATTTGTGACAGATGGTCTGATTTGTGGCAGATGGGAGACTGGTTTTGCCAACATGACAGTGGACCTGCTCACGTTGCCTTCTCAGTGTACCAGTTTTTAGCAAAAAAAAAAAAAAAGTGCCTATTACCTCTCACACCTGACTCACTTAACCTGGTTTCATGCAACCTTTTTGTTTCTACAAATTAAGATGGACATGAAAGAAGAGTGATTTGAATGAAATCGTAGAGATGTGAAGAAGAATATGAGACATTGTTATCCATCCAAACAGATGAGTTTGAAAAATGTTTCCAAGAATGGAGTAGATTTGACAAATGTATTAAGTGTCATGAAGTGTACTTTGAAATTGATAAGGTTGCTTGTTTAAAAAATGTAAATAGCTTTGAAAAAATTACATTTTGGGGGTAGGGACTACCCCCTTGTATTTGGACAGCTTTTTAGATTAAGGAGTTGATGGGTAAAATAGGTGCGTATTTATATTTACTAGAGAGCTCCTCAGTCAAATTTCCTAATAGGAAAAAAGTGAAACTTTAAAAGGCATGGCTCTGACTCAATAAAAGTTTAGAATCGGGGCTGAGCCCCAGTGGCGTAGTGGTTGTGCACGGGACTGCGGCCCATTGGGATGGAGGTTCAATTCCAGCAGCAGCTCTCTGGGAGCAAAGGCTGGACCTCCTGCTCTCACCACCAGAGGGCAATGATGCTCCCCCTCAAGAAAAACAAACAAAAAAAGCTTAGAATCTAGAGAAGCTACATTAAACCAATACCCTTGACAAAATTTAGAAGACAGCAAAGGATAGCCTTAGCCAGAAAGAAAGTCAGTACTTAAACTGAGTTTTTAATAACAAACACAACTTACAGAGAGGTGAAGAATAAGCTATGGGAAGGAAAATACAGCACAAAGCAGAGATTGCAAGTGAATATGGAATAATCATGGGACAGCCATCAAACTTCTCACTAAAACCAAAACAGAATGAATCATTTTTTCATCCCTTATTTTAGAGTTGGAAAATTCTGATTCTAATCTTGGCATTCTAACAGATTGCTATATAATCTGTTCACTTAACCTCTCTGTTTTGTTTTATTTGTAAAAAACAAGAAAGACAAAGTTACCTTTAATAATGATTTCAATTTTAAAATCTCACTAGATCCAATAGCATGAATTTGCTTGTTGATTTTTTTTAAATGGATAAACACTGGACAGCTAAAAGAAAGGTCTAATTCCAAGGGAGAAAGCTGAGAATGTCTATTCCTATAAAGATTTACAACTCTAATACTTACTAAAGATTTAGTTCCTTCAAAGTTCTTATTTTTAAAGGCCAGTATACAATTCCAATTAATTAGTTAAAAATATTCTCGCCTTTAGACAAATAAATCTCACCTATAGGCTCGGTTTGCACCATGGTCTCCATCTCTGGTGGTGTTCCCTATAAGAAAAACCAATTAATGCCTTCTTATAGCATAATTCAATACCAAAAAAAGCATGAAACAGAACACTTAATTTTTGCAGAGCATTGTGAATTAATTATGGTGTCAGCTGAAATAGAGTTTATTTGATTAAAAGTTATTATGAACAAATACCTATTTAGGAAAAACAGCAATTCCATGCCTATGTATAGACCCAGGAAAAAAACATATCCACACAAAAAAGTGAACACCAGTGTTCAGAGCATCATTACTCAGAAGAGTCAAAAAGAGAAAAGAATTCAAAAGTCTATCAACTGACAAATGAAAAGGCAAAACATACTTATACGATGGAATATATTACCTGGTCATTAAAAGGAGTGCATTTGAATGGCATTGTAACCTGGGAATCATTATGTTAAGAGAATGAAGCCAGGAGCAAAATCACATAGCATCTCATTTCAGTTATGTGAAATGTCCTGAACAGGCAAATGCAGAGACAAACATCATAGGCACACCTCAGAAGAAAGATTTTGACTTTCAAAAAGGAGCCACAAAAACCCTATAGAGCACACGCTGTAGTCTGACATAGAAAGAGTTGTCATCAAGAGCTGAGAGCAACAAGACAGCAACAAGTTTGGTTTTAGCATCTTCTGGAAGAAATTAAGGTTCTTCCCAGGACAATGTTAAAAAAAACTTTCGTAAAAAACTTATTCATCAAATTAGAAACTAAATCCATTCTGTGTTAAATGAAACTCAAGAATACATAACTATGTAGGAATTTCTAATTTAAATTACCCCAAAATTGTAATCTTCAAGGTAAAATAATCACTTGCAACCTATCTTAAAATGAGTTGTGTGAAGGCTATGCAGTTAGCTAAGGATGCTCTGTCAGAAAACAGAAATGAAAGACAAGTCAAGGGTTACTAAAATTCCAGTTTATAGTTGTAAATTCCTAAGGTTTTTAAAAGGGCCACAGGCTAATTGCCAAAAACCTGCTGCCCACTAACATTTGTGTAGGGCTAGAGTTAATGGCAGGGCATGTCAATTTACTACAGGCAGCTCATGGTGTGACATTTTGACAAAAGCAATGGGTCAGGTTACAGTCTGTTCCTATTATCACAGCAGTCTAGATTTATGGTTAACACCAGCCCTACAAGAAATAATGGCAATAATGACAACAACAACCTCTACTAGAGAACAGACCACAGAAAAGAATGCAATAAACCACGATCTGAAATGACCAGAAAACTAAACATCCTTGACAATACTTCAAGCATGAGGCAGGTGTCAATATATTACCTATTTAACTTTCTACCACCTCTCAAAAGTCTGACCACACCAACCCCCACATCAGTTTTCAAAGTAATGTCAGAGCAACAGACAAATGCACTTACTTTTGAGTACTCTATTTTAATCGTTTTAATGATTCATCAGACAATGCTTCATTTGAATGAATTTCTGAAACTATACCAAGTTAATAAAACTGATACTATTGACATTACTTTTCAAGTAACTTTAAAAATACACTGGAAAATACTCCAAAAGATGCTTTTTAAAGTCTTTCAAAAGCAAAAATCGCACAGTGAAGCAGATTTCCAATAGTTGAAAAGGCAAGAGAATTAGAACACATTTGATTCATTTGGCCAATCTATAAGTATATAATAAATTCCAGTCGGCTAAAACTGATGAAAAGTAGGGAAAATGACTAATTATTAACAAAGAGCAAGCATTGTCAATGTTCATTAAAAATAATGCTAAAGCAACAAGTTACATACCAACTTGGTGGAACTGTTTATGTCAGACATCTTATACTGGTTAATCCTTTTGAAGAAATAGGTTGAGAAAAACCAAACTGGTCATCTTAAAAAGCAAGAAACAAGAAGCAAGACGAGTCCCACCAAGTTTTCCCTGGGAAAAGAAAGCAACCTCAAGGCATATCCTAGAATTGCAATATATCTGTTCCTTCTGAAGTTTACAATGGCACGTTATTACAGAGGTGGGCACTCTTTCCGCTCTTACAACAATTTGCTCCTATAAACTTAGGAAGGGGCAGAGCCACAGTCATAAACACAGGTCACAAGTAGTAGGTAGTCAAATGCTCTCTATCTTCAAATGTTTCCCAATTCTACACTCATGTGAAAATTCAACAGACTTATTTTAATTTTTGACTTCCTGGTTAAACAAATTCACTCAGCCTAGCTCAAATAAGCAGGATAAAAAGTTGAACAGCGCCATCATCTGCACTGTATGTAAGCCTGAGATCTTTCACAAGACAACCCTATTTCGTCTTCCGAAATCTTAGCATCATGTGCCAAAATGAATGTAGCCCAAAAGCTTAAGGATACGTACTTATTGGCACAAAAACCACCAATATAGTTTCTAAAATGACCAAGGTTTACTTAGATCCCAAACCAACCATTGCCGTCAGGTTAACTCCAATTCATAGAGACCCTACAGGTCAAGAGAGAACTGCTCAGTAAGGTTGGCAACGCTATAATTGTTAAGGAAGCAAATTGCCATCTTTCTTCCAGAGAGCCTCTGCAGAGTTCAAAATGCCAACCTTCTTATTAGCAGCTGAATGCTTAATCTCTGTGCCAACAAGGCTCCTCTTTCTTTTATATCAGACAACATCAAAGACAGAATATGCAAAATGTCTTAATTATGAACATCTTAAAAGTACATTTTCTAACTAAAGACATGTTCTCACTTTAAGAACCACCATTTCTGCTAGCTTTCTTAAATATGGATTTATCTATGCTTACTCACCAAATGCCAAGCTAGAGGCTGGAGAACTTAATAATAAAACATATCAGCCAATTTTAACCTATATAAATAGCAGTTGTTTCTTTCATTTATTATCCCAAGACATGAAGATCATAAAATTTAAGATCCCCATACAGGGGAAGGTCAACTTTTTAAAATACCACCGACATTTTCCATTTTCAAATTTTTTTATTACTGGAACCAACAGTCCCTTTCAAATGTAAGCTATTCAGAAGTAGTAACTCTCAGTCATGTTTCCAAAATTTTTCATGGTGCTTGATTTGCTCACACTGAAAGATCATCAAAAAATATTTCTGGACAATAGCAGACTAATATTTTCACTCTAGCTTCCTAACGCTAGCTTTGGTGGTGGATAGAACTCACTTTGTTCATATCTTGCATAACTTAAAAACCAGGAATGACTGAGGAGACAATGAGGCTCCCAGGGGAGAAGAACTAATAGAGATTTCTGTTCACAACAGGCGTGAGCACGGAGCTGTCATGAAGAGGGGAAAGTGGCAGGAAGGGTGAGTTGGGGGGGAGGGGATAACTACAGGTGACAAATAACCCAAATAGTATAGCTCTGTAACAGTAAATAACATTAATCCGAAGATAAATACTGAAGTGATAGTCTCTTCTTTTCGCCCCCACCAAAAACTCAAATTGAACTTGGATTTTAAATCTTCCTTAAATTGAACAAGGGGATTTCCATTCCCAAGACTTGGTATTTACTCAGCCTTTTCAAGGCACTTTACCATCATCAATTATTTCACAGTGAGGCAGCACAGGATTACCCTGACCATTTCACTGATGCGGAAACAGACACCAACAGCAAAGGGGACAGGGGCAGGAAAAGCGGTGATAGGAAGCATCTGGGAGGACAGCCAGGCAACGAACGAAAAAAGGAACGAAAAAGGAACGAACCCCAAAGAAAATGAGTCACATCTGGCTTAGAAGCTGACAATCCTAACATTTTTTGGTTAGTTTTGAGCTCAGAAATATTTCTGAAACACCAGAATGGGGGGAGGGGCGGCGCGTGGAGATGAGCTCTTAAAAAAAAAAATCAATCAAAATCTAGGTATGGGGTAAAATATTTGGTCCAAGGAGTGAAGTCGATCAGTATTAAGAAACAGCCACTCTCCAGAGTATACAGACTGATTCCAATTCACACCAATAACTCATCTTTTCCCTCTCGCACAGCTAATGTATTATCTTTTGTCCCAGAAAACACTCGCTCTTTAAGACCTATAGCTTTATAAAATCAGAGTGAATAACATACAAGGTTAACATCAGAAAAAGCAGAAATAATTTACAGTAACACCTACAATTTTGTTTAGAAAACTCAATACACTGACTCCTTGAACTTACCCTTTAAATGTCCCATGTTCTTAATTATGACCTAGACATTATTATGAATAAACTACTAAGCAAGAAACCCTAAAAATTCAGAAACTAGCACTATGCCCATGGTAGTTACCAAATAAATGTGTTTTAAACTGAAATGAATTTGTAATGTACACAGTAGTGGCACTTAATTGAGACCTGTTGATTTAATAAATCAAAAGGGCTGACAACCTGTCTCATCAGAAACTGATACCTCTTTAAAATGCACTCCAATATTCTTTGTAGTTATGACATCAGCTTCAAAACAAACTCACATACAAAGTAGTTCAAGAACATTCATCTTCCTAAAATACCACTTCCAAAATAAACCAGGTTGGTTCTTTGTGGGGGAACATGTACACTCTTGAGAAACTTGTAAGGATTTGCATTTCCAAAAAATTAAAGTCATTTTAAATGTTTTTTGCCTTTTTAGTCATCCCCTTTGGTCCCTATTTTGAAGGTTATGAATAAAACTGCAGGGGCGAGCAATATAAAACATCTGGTAAATGCTCTTAAATGTACTCATTATTGAAAAACCCCAATTAAGAATCCTCTTCTAAAGCTTATCTTCAAAATCATCCCATGAAATAAGCAAAAGCACAGCCTATAAGAACACTTGTCCTTCAAAAGATCTGGAATAATTAACAAAAGGAATGGAAAGGAAGGCAGACGACATTACCTAAGTACATTCCCAAATATCATCATTATTGGAAAAAGTTCATTTGCATCTGTAAACAATTGCATATAATTTCTTGTCATAGATAACCATACTTCATAAATATTGGATTTTTAGAATATGCACATCCCCAAACAGAAATAAAACTAGGGACATTTCAAATGTAGTGATATTTACAATGGTTTTGGCTAACTATCTCCAGTAAGTTGATTATAAGCTACTTTCTCTGCCTCCGTTTCCCCCTACAAACTGCCCCATTCACTTTCTAGACATCCTGAGCTCACAGATATATCATAAATGTCCATCTTCTCATTCTTGAAGAAGCTAATATTCAAATGTAATTATCCTTTTTGATTTGACAAACTAAATTTACAACCTTAAAAAGGGAGATCAATAGCTCTGACTGAGCTACCTACACTGCACTAACTTTTTTTAAGGCTGAATTATCATTCAGTTCTTAAGGCTAAGTATAGTCCCTAGGCACTCGAACTTTAAGACTGCAATAGCCATTTGGTCTCTGGCTCTTTACAAACCCGTTTTTTGTGTCCTGGAGTCGATTTCAACCCTAACCTATACTGACCTGGCAGGTTAAGAGTAGTACTGCCTCAGAATTCTTAGGCTGTAAGCAGCAGGTCTTTATCCCTCCAAGCTCCTGGTGGATGCTTCAGTCAGTCACCAGGGTTCCTTCCACAAATCACTCAAATTCACTGTCATAGAGGCGATTCGGACTCACAGACCTGAATAGGGCAGGGTTGAACTGGTTCCCACCGTTTGATTTCCCAGACTGAAATGTCCCAGGCAGCAGAAAGCCTCAACTTCTTCCCGCGGAGGCGCTGCGGGGTTTGAACTGCCCACCACGTGGTTAAGCAGCACAACCTCTCGTTCACCTACTCCACACAAACCGCTCAGGAAAAAAAAGGGGGGAAAAAAACCCCACAAGGGCAGGGCCGTCCAGTCGATTTCAAGCAGAGTCAGGCGCCAGGCAGCGGCTGTTTGGAACTGCAAGCACCCAGGGTCCCCGGACCTGGACCTGGACCTGTCCGCTTTTGGGAACTGCGACCTCTGGCGCCTCGCGCTTCCCCAGGAGCGGCGTCGGCGTCTGCCTGCGCCCCACGAAGCACGGCCTCTCCTCCACCTCGGGGGGGGGGGGGGGGGAACCCCTCGCCCTCCCGCCCGGACACTCGCCTGGAGCGCGCACCTGGCTTCGCCACCCCGTCCGCGCCCGCCGCAGGCGCATCCTTCCGGGCCGACGTTGCCCTCTTCAACTCCCAAAGTTGTCTCCCCAAGTCCCCGGAAGCGACCCCTCTGCCCAGACCCCGCACGAACTGCCGAGCTCCGCGGCCAGGCCACCCACCCGCGCAGCCGCTCCCGCCCCGGCTCGGTGCCACCCGAGTCGGCCGGCCGGGGTGGGCAGCTTCGAGGCGGGGCGCCCTCCGCGCGCTGGGCCGGGGCCGCTCCTGCGAAGCGCCGCCGCGTGCTGAGCGCCGCGGGCGGGCTGGGCCCGTGCCAGGCGACGGGGGCTCGGAGGGCGAGCCGGGGAGGGGGCGAGGGGAGCCCCGCGGCCAAAGCCTCAAGGCCCTGCGCCGCCCGGGGAGACCGCCCGCCCCGCTGGGGCCGGGGGTGGGGGTGGGGGGCGAGGCTCAGCTGAAGCGGGACGCCCGCGGGGCGGCGAGGGGGCGTTCCTCACGCGGGACGCGCCGCCGAGGGCGCCCCGTCGCCGCCCGCGAGCCGCCGCCCGGCGCCGGGGCTCGGCCGCTTGGCCTCGCGGCTCCGCGCCGAGCCCGGCGTCGCCACGCACCTGGGGTCTCGGCGGCCCCCGAGCCCGGAATCCTGTCACCGGAGTCCCGCGAACCGGCACCGCGCCTCACACCGCCGCCGCCATATTTGAGGAGCCGCGCGCGGAGCCGCGCATGCCCCGCAACCGCCGCCGCCGCCCCGCCCCCGCCCGCGTGCCCTGCGGGGGGCGCAGCCCGCCCCCGCCCGCCCGCCG
>PVJH01009902.1:0-77198 GCA_004026705.1 Nesogale talazaci | reverse complement strand
GGGGGCAGCCAGGCAGTGATGATGCATACAAGTTTCCTCTAGTTCCTGAAGCCTTCCTCCCCGTCCCCCAACCATCATGGTCCCAACTCTACCTTGCAAATCCAGATGGACTGGAGAAGTCACACTGGCATAGAGGGGAGCTGGAGATATGGGGAAACCAGGATGGATGGGCCCCTTCGGGCCAATGGTTAGATTGGAGATACTGGAAGGGGGGACAGAAGGCGGGGAACCAACAGCAAGGATATATACACAAGCTCCTATTTGAAGGACGGGCATCAAAGGAGTGGGTTGGGGGAGAGGTCGGGCAGTGTACGATATGACAAAACGATAACAATGTATAAAGTATTGAGGGTTGGAGGGGAGGAGAGACCAGGAGAAGAGGGGAAGGAATGGAAAAGCCGATACTAGGGGCTTAAGGGAAAAGGCGGACGATTAGAGAACAATAATAGAAGTGGACATGTGAGGGTGCTTGACGAGTATGCTTATTTATATATTGTGAAAAACGATGTATGAGCCCTCAATAAAATGATTGAAAAAAATATTTGCTTTCTACTTGAGCCCTTGGTATCAGTTCCTGATTTCCCCCTCCCTCCCCACTCCCCCTTCCCAAATGAACCCTTGATAATTTATAAATTATTATTATCTTATCATATCTTATACTGTCCTACATCTGCCTTCACTCACTTCTCTGTTGTTCATCCCCCAAATAAAAGGTTATATGTAGATCCTTGTCATCGGTTCCCCCTTTCTAGCCCACCCTCCCAGCATTCCCACTCTCACCACTGGTCCTGAAGGGATCACCTGTCCTGGATTCCCTGTGTGCTCGGGGGATCTATCTGTCTTTCCATGGAGGTTTGGCTGCTATGATGCTAAACATGTTTGCATGGAGTTCCCAGACTACAATGGATGAGAACGAATGGCCTGGTGATCAACTCATAGAAAGAAAGTGCATGAAAACTTTAGGGATGACAGCAATTCACTGCCTGCCCAATTGTGAGGGGGTGGAGGTGGGGGTGGGGGGGTATAGCACTGAGTGTCTTTATTTGGTTCTATTGTGCGTGGGGCTGCCATGGATCAAGGACAAACTTGAAAGCAGCTGACGATAGCTGATTGTGATCTAAATGTGATCCAAGACTGACCAAGTGCATTATTGTCCTTTTACTCCCTAGAGCGGGGATCCTCAAACTTTCTAAACAGGAAGCCTGTTCACTGTCCCAGAGACCATTGGCAGGTCAAACTATAGTTTAAACAAAACAAAACAAAACTATGAACAAATTCACTGTGGACCTAGGATGAATCAGCAGCTAAACAGAACAGGAGGCGGTGGCAAAAACATCCGGCAGGTTGGATAAATGTCCTCCATGGGCTGAATATGTCCAGCAGGCCATCGTTTGAGGACTGCTATCCTAGAGAATGCAGACTCTAATCCCCGACCGGAGCTTGAGCTCCTCACTAATGCAGATGAGCCTCACCCCAAACTGCAATCCATTCACCTGGTCTCTGGGGATCCTTAAGAGCAGGGGCATCAGGAGCTCCCGCTAAGGCTCCATCAGCACTGCACTGGAATCAGGCTGCCCCTTCACAGTGACGCCTCACCGTGAAGATCATGGGCCAGTGGAAACGTCTCATCCTAACTGCTACCTCCCCGAGACAGGTCTAAGGGTTATATCTGACCATGATCTTAACTCATTTGAGGCCGGTAAAGACACATGGGGCTTTCTTTTGTCCTTTTAATAGACACAAAAAGAAGCAAGCAAACACAATTTCTCAACAGAGAATGACTTCACGGGGATTCTGAGACATTACACACGCTTCCTTCTTGGAAAAACACAAAAACAAGCATATGGCCCTTCCTCTAGCAGGGAATTCTTGGAGTAGTGCGCTGAAAATCGGCAGACAATAGTCAATCTGTTCATCCTACTGGTTGCCATGAGACACAAAAGGCATATGACATGGTGAAGCCACAGCGTCTCAGGGTGGTTTCAAAGGTCCCTGAAACTTGCTCTAATAAGCCAATTTGCATATCCTTGATGAAGCTTTTTCTCCTTTATGTTTTTCTTCATGATTTAAGTCATTATTTAGTGGCTAGGATGCTATGAGCAAAAAAATCAGTGCGCAGCTCCTGCCCTCACAAATGCTTAAAAGGCATATGTTGCTGCTAGGTGCCCCCAAGCCAGTCCCCTTGGGCCTGTGCCATCTGCAGGACCAAACCATCCTGATCCTCAAGGCTGTCTGTCAGTGGCTCATTTCCAGGGGTCGGTCCCAAGCATTTCTTCCTCATCTGTCTTAGTCCAGGGACTCTGTAGAAACCTCTTCAGCATCATAGCAAAAATGATGGCTGTGCTTGAGATATATTGGCCAGAAATCAAACTCAGGCCCTTCATATGAAAGGCGAGAATTCTACCATTGAACCAGCAACATCTCACTAAAAGGTGTGAGAAAGAATACAAGTAGAAATAAGTCATTGGTGGGAAAACCCTTCTGTGTTAGACAGGGTTCTCAAAAGAAGCAAAACCAGAACACTAATAATTATATAGATATAGATATAGATATAGATATAGATATAGATAGACATAGATATCTAACATAAGAAATAATTAATCTATAAAGCAGTACAAATGGTCTGGTGCAACTCATTTGTGTGAGACAGCTAATACAGTGGCAGTTCTTCAAGTCTTAAGGGCCACTGGTAGTCCTCGGTAGAACAATTCAGGCTATCCAGCCACAGACAGCAAACAGCAAAGCAGGTCACTAGTAGTGAGCCAGATGACAGGTCCGACAGTACCCAGCTCAAGAGATGTATATTCCAGTAGTGTGGCAAAGCAGGGCTTGAAGAAACCTCAGCTTAATAATGACACAGTCCATGTATTAGGTATCCCATGGGTAGTGTAGCTTGCAAATCAAGGCATGGGACAAGCAAGGTAGCTGGCTGGTCCGAAGATCCAAGAGGAAGAGAGTGAAGGGCAAGGTTTGCCAAGCCACTTATATCTCCACCCTTCAGTTAATCTCACATGTGTTCATTGGCAATGTTGCCACAACAAACCTAACTATCACACCTTCCTCAAATGCAGAAAGTAGGGACTTGGGGAGGCGGGTTCTTATGACTCTTCTCAACAAAGTCAGTGATTCTTGGCAACAGGCGGGATTACTTCTCTCCATCACAAGTAAGATTATAGAAACTCAATGAAATGTAGAAAATCCAGTCCAAAAAAGTATTAGACCATGGAAAAACAGCCACCACAGCCCTGAGACCAGAAGAACTTGATGGTTCCCAGCTAACACTCCAGATTATTATGTAAAAGATCATCTTAGAAGGAACTGAATATAAAGGGAAGCAGAAACTCTTACCAGCTCCATTTTACCAATTAGGACAATGAAACTTGAAGAGATTTAGAATTTACCTGAGGCCTCACAAGTACAAAATGCAAACCAGAATTCAAACCTAGGAATCCGGCTCCCGTGTCCACCCCTTTGATCTCAAGGCACTGCAACTCAGAGAAGTCAAGAATATTTCCTACTGTGGCACTGCACATAATAATTATGATGTAAGTCACATTTCAAGTGCTCTGATAAGAGGCATTAAAAAGTATTAAAAGACATACTCACCTTCCCGACACATTCACTAAAGACAAAATGAGTTCATAAGCAAATGTGGTGAAGAGAGCGGATGGTGCCCAAGAGGACAAACAACAGAAATATGGGTGAAGGGAGACAATCGACAGTGTAAGATATGAAATAATAACATCAATGCATAATTGATAAAGAATTCATGATGTTGAGAGGGTGGGGGAAAGGGAAAGGAAAAAAGAGAAGGTTAGACCAAGGGTTCAAAGAAAATGTTTTGGAAATGATGATTGCACATATGTACAAATATGCTTCATACAATTGATATATGGAATGTTATAAGAGCTTTAAGAGTCCCCACTGAAATTATTTTTTAAGTATCAAAAGACAGGTAACATTGAGTGTTTTCTATCAGACTTAATATATCCAACATAATGTCCCTCTCACACTGCCACCAAGTCGGTTCCAACTCATAGAGCAAATGGTTTGCATTCGATCATTGACTTACAGGTGGGGTGGTCCAAACCGACCCGGCATGCTGCAGAAGAAAAGCCTGATGACTGACTTCTGCAGCAAATGTCATTGTTAGGTGTCCTTGAGTCGGTTCCAACACAAAGTGGACCTATGCACAATAGAGTGAAAACACTATGAAGCAATTGAAAATACCATGGCTTGCGTCATGCGCACCTTCGTCCTCAAAGTAACCTCCTTGCTTGTCAACACTTTAAAGTGGTCACTTGCATGCAAATTATCCACTTTTGCATATCATTTGCTATTTAGACTGCTGCTTCCATGAACACTGATTGTAGATACAAGCAAGACAAAATCCTTGACAACCTAAATCTTTTCTCTACTTACCATGATGTGAGGTAAGTAAGGTGTGAGGATTTGGGTCTTCTTGATGTTGAGCTGTAATCCATATGGAAGACTGCAATCCTTGATCTTCATCAGCAAGTGTTTTAAATCTTCCTCACTTAAGCAATAAGTGAAGGTTGTTAATAAGCCTTCTTCCGATCCTGATTCTAAACTACAAAATTAAAACCCTGTGAAACGGAACAGTTGAACTCTGTAACACATGGATTGTCATGAATTAGAATTAACTCACTCACCAGCAATAGGATATATCCAACATGTTTTCACTTCTGCATGTAATAAGCACGTTAAAATTATAAACTTTATCATACTTGGTCTTCAAACACAGTGTTTATGTAATACTCATATCCCCCATCTCTATTTAGATGAACCACCCTTCAAGTGCTTAGTATCCACCTATGAATAGTGGGTACTGTTAGGGATAACACAACAAAGGTCCATATCATGATGGGGCAGGACAGCAAGAAAACTGTCTTAAAGATACCAAGATTGGACCCAAAACGAATGCAAAATGTCCACAGATTTAAGAGCATATCTATACATGTTCTCATCCTTGGAGAAGAAAGGATTCATAAGGCATAGTTGCAGACCACAGTTCTCCTGGGAAACCCAAGAACGATTAGGAATCACAACCATCTAGGTTAGCTAACCAGACACCATTGAGTTGTTTTTGACTCACAGTGATCCGTGAGTATCAGAGTATAACTGTGCTCTGCAGAGTGCTCAATGCTGCTTTTTTGGTTGGTTTTGGTTTGGGGGTTGTTGGAATTAGGGGGTTTATTTTTAATAAATCACCAGGACTTTCTTTCACGGTACTTCCAACTTTTCAGTCAGCAGCAAATTCTAGTTATTACTTTCTAACAAGATTCCCTTGGGTGACATCTGACTCAGAAGCACCACACCCCAGTAATCATGGGCTGGACGCAAGATCTGAGCTCATAATAATTAAGTTAGTTGATAGCCTATGTACTTCCGGCCCTTCCTTCCAATTTTCCAGATTACAAATGTAAATTAAATTCAATGTGTCCTCGGTTTATTCAAGGTGCACGCCAAACTTGAAAGCTTCTTCCTTTGCCAATGGATTGTTTCCACCCCTTGGCTAAGATCTTGAGCTACTTAAACAGAGATGAGAAGGAATTCAAGGAAAACTTCCAGACTCGTTTCCATTAGGGGGTCTGTCTTACAGCTAGGCACATCCATTAGAGCAATAAAAAAATACCACAGCCTCTGGCCTAGCAGGTTCAATCAGGATCTAGGGATGTTTGAGTTTACAGCTTAGTTTAAACATCATCTCTTCCTAAGTGGGTCCTACTCCTAAGAGAATTGGGCTTCTAATTAAGTCAAATGGTACTGTCAAAATACACACACAATCTTAAGACTGCAGTTGGTTTTATTTACTTAGTTGGGAAAGGAGGTTTCCTATTCTGCTGCCATGCTCCAAAATGAAGCTATTCTGCATATCTCCCATGAACCCCCAACCCTCATACTTTAATCAAAATACTTGTAATTCAGTTCTCAAACTTGATCAAAAGTCAGAGTTTCTGAAAATGACAGGGATTTTTTTTTTGAACACCATAAAAGTTACCACAAAGATCATTAAAACCACACAAATACAGAGCCTCACAGATACAAACAATAGCATGTACCAAGAATATGAAAACATTAGACTGGAGAAAAACTTACAGCTAATAATCCCTCACCTTTTGATTTAGCATTTGTTTTAGACTGGATGAAAATGGTCAGATCAGGTTATCTAACAGAACTCTTGAAGAATGGGCCCTACCCTTGGAAAACCAATAGATAAGTCCACCTTTCCTACCCTGCCTTCTAAAAGTTTTACATTTTAATAGGATACAAGACTTTATTTGGGGGATTGAGAAGAGATGTCAAGTCTTCACTACTAAAGGTAGGAGGCAATTTTCTGCTTTGTGGTCTATGACTACTCCAAGAATAACACTATAAGCAGCAAGAGAAATGCTGTTATTAAGAGTCATTGATGATTGTATAACACCTTTGAAGAGGACTGAACAACAGAATTGAGATTTTATGTGGATAGATAATGGATTGTGTAAGATATGTCAATAAAACTGTGTTGTAAAAATAAGAGTCAACTTGCAATTTCTAATATCAAGTCCTCTCTTCAAACTCCTCCCTCTAACATCCTCCATCTGGCCTAGTTTGTTGCACTGAATTCTACTTCAGTCCAGACCCTAGGAAACTTACCAATCCAGACCCTGGCAGACCAAAAAGCACCAACGTGGCTTTGAACTGAAAAAATATGGCCTCAGACACCAGGATAAGTCAAAATGTATTGCTACAAAGTCACAGACATCTTTATTGAACAAAGATTCAGTGTTTCATGTACGTGGAATCATGTAATATTTGACCCTTTGTGTCTGTGCATCATATATATAATGTTTTCATACTCAAACAATTTAAATCAGAATGCAAATAAATTAATTTGTTTCCTAAGCTCTCATATGTTCCCAAAACTTGAACATTTAGCTCTTTGGGGTGTTGTGTCCTTCTGTGTGCATCACATCAGGAGATATGGGAGTTCCTGATGGTACTATTGATTGATGCAATCAGGTGTTGCCAGTCTGACTCATCTATTATCAAGTTTACTACAGCATTTCAGCTAATAGTCTTAGCAGGCACTGGTGTTAATTGCTTAGATCAATCACCTCATTAAGGAGAATGTGGATATTTTAAATCTAGCACTCCTTCTTCATCTTTAAGTTAGATTTTTTAATATAAAGAAATGATTTTATTAAATATCTTGTTACCCCAAGCCATTAGTCATACAGGAAAAAGAAGCCACAGATTGGATACTTTTCCCTTTGTTACCTCTTTTTAGAATAATGAGTTCACTCCCTAGCATCCTGCAAAGGTGGATAATGATTTTTTTTTGGTATTATTATGATTCACTGGAGAAGGACACTGGGCTTGACAAAGCAGAGGATCAATGGCAAAGAAGACTCCTCTCCGGAAGATGGATTGATCTCTTTACTGCAGCAATGGGCACCTGCATAGCAACCATTATAAGGATGGCACAGGACAAGCAATGTTTCCTTCTGTTACACTTAAATACCTGTCAGCAACCATAGTCTTGGAAGTCCCTGAGTGATACTGGCTCCTAGGCAAAAGGTTGGGGGCATGAGTTCACCTAGAGATGCCTTGGAAGAAAGTTCTGGAAATCTATGTCTGAAATATCACAACTATTGAAAGCCCTACACAGCAGAGTTCGACTCTTATGCATAGGAGGTCTCTGCATCAGTCAGCACAGGACCACGTGTGGCTGCTTTGTTGCACTGTCTTGAAAGGTTCTTTCTTTGCTCTCTGGCATGGGAAGATGGTCCAAGTTCATCTTTTGCATCAACTCTCCAAAAGAGAATTCACCATTTCTCCAACACACCCAGACTCTGTTTCATGGACATGACACACGGAGAGCACAGTCAGGGTGCTTTGGCTAATGTTTACAGGACATTTCCAGGATGTCGTTTTTATAAGGGAAGCATTAAAAGTTCATATTGGCAGTTCTTACTTAAATTTAAGATTACAGTGTTTTAGGAGGGAGAGGGGATGAATTGATACCAAGGGGTCAAGTAGAAAGAACATGTTTTTAAAATGATGATGGCAAAATACGTACAAATGTGCTTGCCACAATGAATGAATATGTGAATTGCATTAAGAGTGGGAAGAGCCCCGATAAAATGATTTTTTAAAGAAAATAATATGGTTGGGGTCAAGTGCATCTTATAGTTCTCAAAGTGACATCATTGCTCATTAATGCTGTTTTTTGTTGAGGGGGTTCTTTTTTATCCACTTTATTAGGGGGCTCATAGAACTCATCACATTTGGTCTTAGAATGGATACAGCCAGTGTTCCTTTGAAGCAAGGACAAGACTTGGACTTACCGACTCACTAGAAAAGAGCACCATGGTTGGCAGATTCAGCCAAATGAGCAGAGTTCATGAGAAAACCCATGAGAAGGATTTGACCAAGTAGCCACAAGAAAGAACTCAGACACATCACGGGTCATGAAGAGGGGACAGGGCCAGGCAGGGTTTCTCTCTCTGTTATCGATAAAGCATCATATCGCAGAACCCACTCAACGGTAACTAGTCATATGAGTCAAATGTGCAGCAGCCGGAAGCAGCACTGGTGTGATTCTGAGCAGCCCAAAGGGATGGCAGGGGCTGCCATAGCCAGCCATCTCCTTACTGAGCTGCCAGAGGGAAGAGCAATCCAGACCTATGATGCCAGATTCAAGATGTAGGTAGGATGGGTTGGTGCAATCCACAGTGGTACCATGGTCGCCAGCCCAGAGAGATCTTCAAGGAGGACTATAAACAATCCTGCCTCAATCCTGACAATCTGAGAGAATCCCTTGAGACTCCAGCCCCAAGACCCAGAGCCAGCAGCCACCCTCCCCCCTGCTTTTTTTAGACACAAAGGCCCCTATGGAGTTGGTTTCCTATAAGCGTTTCTTGGTCATTATGCCCAAATTGACTGATGGGTCTTAAGAGAAGAGGGAGCACAAAGCCTGATATTGGGGTCTGGCTACTCAGATGACTGGTCAGTAGGCTGTAACAGAAGCTACTGAGCATGAAACCAATTAAATACACCTGCACAAATATGACCCCCTGACTATGATCCACCCGTTGTGAGATCACAGGAACTGCAACATCCAGCCCACAGCAAGTAGCATGCTCAATGGGCTTCTATAAGAAGTGACTTTTGTTTTGCACCGTGCTCCATCCAAAGCACTAAGTGTTAATGCACCCTGTCTAATCTATCTGGCCGGCTAACTAGTTTAATCCATCACACCCATGTGAAAGAATAAAAGCAGGTTGGTAGTGACAAGTTAATAGTAGGGGCAAGAAATAAAATGGAGAAACCCACTTTGATTGATGGTGCACAGCTATTAGGTGTCACTATAGATGGGGTCTGTCTGGGTTTATATAGTAGCCAATCAAAAGAAAATGGATCTAGTAATTTAGAAGTTTAAACGTGTCCTCTCAATTAAAAATTGAAAAGACTGGTAGATGCATTGTGTTTCTATTGAACAACAGAGTAAATTAAAATGCTCAAATACCAACCATGTCGTGGTTGGGCACCATCCAGAAACCCATTGTCCAACAGAACAAAATCTTCCCCAGCCCTGCACCATCCTCACAAATGTCACAATGTTTGAGCCCATTGCTGCAGCCGCTGCATCAATCCATCTCCTGGAGATATCGTTTGTTGCCGACCCTCTTCTTTACCAAGCCTAAGATCTTCTTCATGGGACTGACTCCTCCTGGTAACATGGTCCTTGCACATGCTTTCATTGGACCCTTCTGGTTGTACTGCCTCCAAGACAAATCTGATGGTTCTTCTGGAACTCCATGGTGCTTTCAACATTCTTCCCCAACACCCTAATTCAAATGCATCAGTTTGCTTTTCTGATTTTTGACTGCTGCTATGACAGACCTTCATTTCCTCTCCTCTTTACCCTCCTTGCCTGTTCTGTGAACCCAGTCCTCTTTGTGACCCAAAACTCTGTGTTGCCTGATACTTGCATCGAGTCACTGAAACTAGAAGAAGATGATAGGGTGGTTTTGTCATTGCAGCGGTTGCTATTGTTAGTTGTTGTTCTGCCCTTGGCACATGGTAAGCCTATGTAGAATAGAACAAATGTCCTGCTTCTACACCATCCTAAAGATCCATTGCAGATTGGACTGTTGTGATCCACAAATTCTCATTGGCTAGCTCTGTGGAAATAGATCGGCAGGCCTTTCTTTCTAGTCCATCTGAACCAGGAAATGCTGCTTTAACCTGCCTAGCAACATGGGAAACATTGCAGCCTCCTGTGACAGCTGAGGGGTGCCTGCACACAAATCGGCACATCTAAAAGCAGACATTTGACCAGCTTTTCAGCTCACTTACCTGTAGAGACGCTGTGACACTGAGAGACACTGTGATTGGAGGATACAGAGAGATCGACTTAGGTAGGGTCTTGCCCCTGTCAGAAAGTGATAGCTCCATTCATCCCCAAGCCTGGGGGGGAAATTGCTCAAGCCTTACAGAGACCAAGTGGGAGTCGTGGGAGGAACCCTTGTAACATGATAGTTAAGCATCTAACTGCTAACAGGAGGCTGGTGGTCAGAACCTACCAGCAGCTTCTCAAGAGACAGATGTGGCATGTGTACAGCCTGGGAAGCCTTGTGGGGCACCCCTTCTCTGTCCTGTAGGTTTGCTATCGAAATCAACTCAATAGCAACAGTTTGGATTTGTTTGGAAAATCTGGATGGCCCAGCAGACCTTCATTCAGTTCATTTGTTAGGGTCAATAGAATCTACCCATGAAAGCTAGAACCCTCTTGGTTTACTGAATAGATGTCCTGCAGAAATGATGGGCACTCTCATAAATGAATCTTCCAAACGAAAATGCACAGCTCTCTGGCAATTGATACTAGCAATACACACACAAATGATGCCCACACAAGATCAACTCTCGCAACAGAAAGGAAACAACCTAAAGTGTCCATAAATAGAGGACCGGTTAAATAAATCATGGCATTTCCAGAAGTGAGAAGCTAGCAGCTGTTTAAAATATGACAAAGTTCTCTCTTTCCAAATATGAAATGATCTCCACGCCGTACTCCTAAATGTAAGAAAAATAAAAGGCAAAGTAAGAAATGTGTGTGTTCTAGTAAGTGCACTCCCCCAGCCAAAAACGAAACAAAACAAAATACCAGCCCAGCGTGTCAAGTTGATAATGATTCATCATGGCCTTGTGAGAGAGAGTAGATCCCCAAGGCTACCATCCTTAAGGAAGGAAACGGTCACACCTTTCTCCCATGGAGTGATGGTTCAGTTTGACCCACTGACCGTTTCGTTGGTAGCCAAATGCTTCCAGGACACCCCACCAGGACGTCACAAGCTATACAATAATAGTAATACAATAAAAAGAAGAGAAACAGGAGGGAGCTGATTTATATTTGAGAAGGTAATACGTTCCTAGTGACCTGGTGTCACGTACAAGGCTATTGTCCAGTGTCATGGAGCCACTTCCGACCCATAGCAACCTGGGCACAACAGAACAATCCACTTCCTGTTCTGGCCGCGGCCTCACAATTATCGTCCTCCCTGCGCCCAGGCTTGCAGCCACTCTCTTGCTGCATCTCACTGAGGTCTTCCTCTTTTTCATGGACCCTCGACCTCACCCAGCACGATGACCTTCTCACTGCAGGGGCTGGTCTGGATAATGTGGCAAAAAGCACTTGAGATGAATTCTAGTCCGACTCACGTCGAGACCTCCACTGCATGTCATGTGTTCCACCCAGACTCTTCACTCTTCCGCCACTCCCTGGGACATTCTGCAGTCTTCGCCAACGACATAGTTCTAAGGAGCAACTCCTTTTCCGGTCTCCCTTATTCGTTTTCCAGCTCCCGCATGCACTTGAGGCACTTGACAATGCCCTACATCTGGCACACCTCCGCCATCCCCAGAGTGGCATCTTTGCTCTTGAACACTTTAAAGAGGATTTGTGTCACAGATTACCCATGGCAACATTGTTTGCTTTCTCAACTGCTGCTCCCTGAGAGCTGATTGTGGATCCAAATAAAAAGAGATCTGGATAGCGTCTGTCTTTTCTCTGTTCATCGTCATGTCTTCCATTATCTGGAGCCCAATGGGGTCGTGGTTGGGCTGCGATCCACTGTCTGGTGGCTGGAAACTACAAGCTGCCTCCCAGGAGAAAACCTGGGCTGTCTAATCCTGTGACCAGCGAGTCTCAGATGCTCACAAGGGCAATTCCACCCCATCCTGTAGGGATGCTTTGAGTCAGTATTGACCTCATGACACTGAGTCTGCTGGGACCATGGTGAGTATTTTTGTTTTCTTTATATTGCGTTGCAATCCATCCTGAAAGCTTCAGTCTCTAATCTTCCTGATTTAAATGTGCTAAGGCCTCTTGACTTTCAGCAGGCAAGATGTAGGCACACACACATACACTGTCTGGTGTCTTCATAAAATATCTCTCGGGAACTAGGCGAGGGCTTGTTAACAGGTAGAGGCAACAGGTGGAGGTAAATAGATGTGGGACCGGAATAGGGACCCTTTTTGTTATTATACACCTTTGAAGCTTTAGAATTTTGAATGTGAGCATAGTGCATGGTGCTACTTAAAAATAAATCAGTTGTCCAGTTAACCCCTTAATCTCTGCTCACAGCCCACTCCTTATCATTTCATCCATTTAGCCACTTGCATTTTCTCTATCCAGTGTAGACACAATGGCAGGACCACTATCAACCTTGGCCTCTTCTTTGGTAGCCTTTGCTTCTATTTTGTCTATCTGCATCAAGAAAGATGTCTCATTAGAAAGCCATCTCCATTAACACCTATTCACACACACACACACACACACACACACACACACACCCTCAGTTACAACTCCAACAATGGAATACTAAGCATCTTGGTGTGATTTTCCTCAACTCTTTCTAATGGTCCAGGAATACATCCATTCTTCAGTAAAGATTGGATTTAGCCGTGACCTTTCATGACTGTCTTTCGTGGCATAAACACTCTAAGGTGTACTCACTGAAAGGTCCAGCCACTTTCCTTCTGGTGAGCATCGCGACCTGACATGCCCATGAGGTTCCCAGGTCTCCCATATAGCAGGTGAAGAATTTACTTAGAGTCTACCACAGAACCACAACTGTGAACCAACCTTTTCCAGGGATCATTGCCAACCAAACAAGCGGTTGTGGCCCACTACAAGACAGACAGCCGTAATCAAAGGCATCCAAACTGTTAGTGGGCAGTATGAGGAGATGAAACGAGCATTTGGAACATCGTAGTTAGAATATGAAAGGTCAGAGGGGCAGAGATAAGTATCCTCTATGTCACGCTTGCTTGGTTTTCAAGGTTTTCCCAGGTGTTAAAGTCGAGTGAGGACTTTTCAGAAGGTTGTCTGATGAGGGATGAGGTCCCACCTGAACCATGAGATATAATGACGCTCTCACCCAGCTGTGCTTGTTGAATTCTTGACTGTACGAACGCTTTTGTTTTACCACATACCCCAATGATTCCATGACTACCTCGATACTCAAGGGGATGAAAGCAGGAACTCAAAGAGATGATTATTCACCAATGTTCACCACAGCATTGATTCACGATCGTCAAATGGAGGAGACAAGGCACATGAGCATCAACAGATGAATGGAGACACAACCAAAAAAAGGACTGTCATCCAGCCAGAAAGAGAAATGAAGTCCTGATAGGCCCATGCTCTGACCTAGATGAATCTTGAAAATCTGATGCTGTAAACCAGTCACAGGAGGACATAGAGCATATGATTCCCACATAGTGAGATGACCTAGAACTCATAAATATATAAAGATTGACGTTGAGGAGTGGTTCTCAGAGGTGGAAGGGAAGGGAAAGGGGGAGTTCCTGCTAAGGGGACATTGAGTTTCTGTGATGGGTGATGGAAATGTTCAGAAACAGATGCTCCTGATGGTTGTACAACATAATGGATATAATTAAGTTCATTGAATTGTACATGAAGAAATGGATGCAGTGGCAAAAGTTTGTTACATATGTATTTAAAATGCATTTATTAAACTTAACTACTTCTACTTTGGAGATTTTGTGAGCTGGGGGGGGGGGGGCAGGTAGGATTGGAGAGAGCACCCAGGCATCCCCAGCCCCAAGCTAGAAACTTCTCTTTTCTGATCCCATCATTCAGTGGTCAGCCTCACACAATCTTTGAAAGAAATAAAAACACATTTCAATTCCTCAGAAAACATGTGTCTGAGGAAAACATCTAATGGGTGTCCATTAGATACTGGGTATTAAGAACCCAGAGCTATCTGGGACATTGTTCTTGCCCCCCCCCCAAAACCCTTACCATCTAGAAGAGGTGACAGGACCTGCTGGAATTAATAAAATGCCAAGGATGCTCTAAAGCAAAGGGGTAGTAGAGACATAGGGGAACTCAGGTTATGATTTCCCAACATTCAGAATAGCCTTCGGGGAAGGGGTTGGAATAGGGCTGGATTTTTCACCAGATCCACCAACTGTCTGTCGATCTGTCATCGTGTGAAGACTGCCAGGCTGCTAGGGTGCTGGCAGCTCAGCAGCAATATTTCACCAACTACCAGGGTCCCTCCTGGTGGACCGCATGCAGGGAAGCTTCCAGACAAGAAAAGGCGAAGAAGAAAGACCTCACTCTCTACTTCCAAAGATCAGGCAAAGAAAAGACTGCCTCACAATAAGTTAACACCTGATCCTATGTTAAAAGAGGAGGCCCCTTAGGTAGAAAGGCCCTCAAAATGCACAGTGCCTATGGGGCTGAGCCCCAGTAGCCTAAGTGGTTGAGTGTGGAACTGCAGCCCGTGGACTTGGCAGTTCAAATCCAGCGGCACCTCTCAGGAGCGGCACTGAGTAGCGCCCATGACCACCAGAGGCAGTGATGCCCCCAAAAAAAATTGAAGGAAAAAAAGCACAGTGCCTACAACGATGGACTTAAAACATGCCAGTGACCACGAAGAAGGTGTAGGCCAGGCAATGCTTCCTGCTGCTACTCATGAACATAGGTACAAATGTACTGGATACAAAGGATGTATGGGTTATTATAAGAGCTGCAAGAACTCCCAATAAAATGATTTATTAAAAAATTTTTTACCAGTGTACCCCTTCCAGTCCAACTGGATCTGTAAGGTAGAATTGGGATCATGATAGTTGGGGGGAGGAAGTCTTTGAGAACTAGAAGAAAGTTGTATGCTTCGTCGCTACTTCACTGCACCCTGACTGGCGTATCTCCTTCCCGTGACTCTTCTGTAAGGGGGTGTCCAATTGCCCACAAATGGGCCTTGGATCCCCACCCTGCTCTCCCCCTCATCAGATGAACCCCTCGGGACCATTAGTGAGAGTGGAGTTACCAGATGGGTGGAGGGATGGTAGGGTAGAGAGGGGAAGCCAGTCACGGGGATCGACACATAACCTCCTATCTGGAGGATGGTCATCAGAGAAGTGGACAAGGGGAGATGTCAGACAACGTGAGGCAAAATAATAATAATTTATAAAGCATTGAGGGTGGTGGTGCTGGGGGCACGGGGAGGGGGAGGGATGAAAAGCTGATATCTAGGGCTCAAGTGGAAAAGCAGAGATTTGGAGAATGATGACGACAGCAGGCATGCAAAGGTGGTAGGCACAGTCTATGTATGTATGTATTGTGATAAGCGGTGTCCGAGACCCCAATAAAATGTTTTTTAAAAATGGAATGCTAAGCAGTTCCAAGCTGCTCACCACCTCTGCAACTAACCCCTGCAACTTGGAGACTGTCTCTAAGAAGCTAAATTGACATTTCCAACTGATCCAGTGCCCCAAGCTGCAGAGGCAGCATGAACGTGCGTACCAGGCCCCAATCCAGTGAGGATAGAGCACCTGGCTGTCTGTGTACTATTCCAGAACCTTCTCTGGTCGCTGACAAGAGTGCCAAACAATCAATCAGAATGACGGAGTCGCCGAGTAAAAAGCACTGCTGGCGCAGTGACCCTGAGCCCTCCAACAGCTCCTGCATCTCAGAGGAAGCCAGCGAGAAGGGCAAGGGAGTTCGAAGTGAACTTCTTCTCTTAGGAAAAGAACAAACTTGTCCAAAACAGTCCTCAGCCATTAAGTGTTCCTTCTCAAAGAGGGGAGTCTTCCACCAGGGCCCCTCTGACATATGTGTGTGTGTGTGTGTGTGTAAAAACATAGAATAGGGTTGTGAGTTTAGACTAAAAGGTAGAGCCTGCCCTTATTCTGCACAGGAGAGCCTGCTGTTGAATTGGGCTGTAGCGTTCGTTGCATTTGTGGTCTGTGGTGGCCTCTAGTGGAAGCTCAGAACTCCTCCCCATCTCACCCCCCCGTTCAGTTCCCTTTCATGAGCAGAGGGAGTCAAAGTGATCAGGGTTATTGCTGGTGGTGGTGGGTGCTGTTGAGTGGCTCTCCGACTTGTGACAATTCCATGCCAAGCAGAATGAAACTCCCCCTGGGCCTCTCCCTCCCCCTAACCTTCCCAATCATCCCCCTATCGGCCTGAATGCTTTCTTTTCATTGCCTAATTTTCAGAAGTAGATTTCAAGGCCTTCTTTCCTAGTCCATCTTAGTCTGGAAGTGCCGCTGAAATCACGTTAAGACAAGCCTCCAGTGAAAGGCGGTGCATTAGATGCACTGGCCACAGCTTGAACTTGGATCTGCTGTATGGAGGATGGGAGGTCCACCACAGAGTTGGGAACAAGTTTAAGGCTGCCAATTGCAAGATACAGTAGTTCAAATGTACACTCTGGGGGAGCATGACTTTCTACTCATAGACACTCATATGTATATAAGCAAGAGCTTTACATCAAAGAGCAATTGCTTAGTAAGAAAACATCCCAGCCCAGTTCAGATGAAGTCCATAAACCTATATAAGACTACATGTCCAATACCAGTCTGTAAATTCTTTTTCTAACTTACGCAAGACATACAATGACTCCGGATGCAGGAATATCACAGGCCAGTGGGTAGAAAGTCTTATGAATTCGGTGGCAGTGGAAGCATCTTAGCACTATCATGGGTCTCCACATGGCTCCTCCAGTTTCTGGAACATTAGTTCCCAGGATCCTCATAAAGCCATGTCCACACAGAGGCCTCCCTGACAATGGCCTGATTATCAAGCTAGACTCTACCCCTTCACCAACTGACAGGAGATTATGTAACTGCCACATTGGCCTTGACTGTATTTTACAAAAAGCAAGAGAGCTACAGAAAAACTCTCATTCTCTATATAGCCAGCAGTACAGTGCCTCCACCAGAAGACATCGGTGAGTAGCTACGGTCTTACCATGAACAATCATCACTTAAATACAACACTGCCACAATGTCTCAAAGGCAACAGATCATTTTAGTTTACACAAAGAAACAAGGTTGATTGACTCAAACAGATGGCAACACAGAGAGTCAAAAGATTGACTCAAGAAGAAAATCCCCTAATAAAGAATTCAGAAGAAGGGTGTTCAGGTCCCTTCGATGGTTTGAGAGTAAGATAGATGAAGGTAAGGAAATGCAGGAGTTGGGGGGAAGGCGACTGTACAAGGTTACTGAGCTATGAGCCCTTATGAGAACATGCAGTCTTGTCTTTAAACAGCCAAAAGTATAGTTAACAATCTGTCATCTAATCCACAGCACCATGGAGGCTCCCTTGAGAGAAAGCAAACCTCCAAATTGCTTAGATGGGGGCATCTGGTGGTTCAAGGGTCAGCTTCTCTCTCCCTGATTTGACTTCTGGCCGGTGCACTGGCACAGCCCACACCTCCCTGGAGGCTCTCACTTTGCTATCAGACTGAACAGGTTTCACAGAGCTCCCAGACGAAGACAGACGAGGAAGAAAGGCCTGGTGATGTGCTTCCAGTCGCTATCCAGCAGAAACCCTGAAGCTCACAAGGGTCCCATCTGCAACGATTATGGGAATGAGGCATCTCATTCTGTTTTGTCTTGGGGTTGCCACTTCAATGGCAGCCCACAGCAAACTGCTTAGGACTTCTCAGACGAAGTGGGGTTTCCAGAAGCTTTGGAGAAAGTCTTTTCAATTTGGGCTGGTCCTTGAACATCTGGGAATTCCCTTTTATCCCTGGGGACTTTAGGTTCTCAGGTCAAGGCACTCTGGGGCTACCATTCCCCAAGCGGTGCCTGTGGCTTGAGGTGGCCCAAAGCCCCTCTCTCCAGTGGAGACACCCCCACCCAGTTCCCTCACCTTGAGTCATGTTCCCTCCTGAGGCTCTTTTGAGAAAGGATGGGGAACGGTCCAGAAACCAGTGATTTATGAACCCCACTCCCAGGTTCCCCCCAACTAGTAAAGCAAAACATAAACATGGTTCTGGCCACCCACACTGCCCCCAGCTCCTGCCTTGGGCCTCCGACTACCATGAGATGGTGGAGCTGTCCGTGAATTGCATTGAAACTAGTAAAAGCCATTTGTGAAACCCGAAACGTCGAATTGCGCGAATTCCCCCTTCTACGTGAATTGGGACTTGAATAAACAAAAGGCAGACTTGGGGATGGGGAGGGGGTGGGAGTGTTCCACTGGGGTTACTGGGATTCATCCCCAAACCCCGTATTTCCCAAGCCTCACCTGCAGCACTCTGCCAGGACCTCAGGCACCTAGAGGGGTGCTTGCTGAGAAGCTCGTATTGAAGACTCAGAAGCACACCATAGGCCTGCTATCTGGTGCAACTTTCCTTGGGAGTGAATTAATTATCCATGCAGCTCATTGGTACACACACTGGCTGTCCCTGCCTTTCCAAAGGCCAGAGCCAGACTGCTGGGGTGCTGCGAGGGGCTGTGCTAGTAACAAGGTCCTGGTGGGCTCTCTAAGGACAAGCAGAGTCCAGCTGGACTCCCAAGCCTGCATCAGGGCAACCCAGGTACCTGAGGCCCAGGCCAGCCTTGGACAATACCAGGCCGCTGGCCTGCGGTGCTCAGATTGCTGGCAAGGAAGCTGGCATTGCGTCTGTGGGCTGCAGCCACCTGCCTGGCCAGGGGGCAGCCAGGTGTAGCAACGGGAGTCTCAGAGAATGGTGTCATCAAACACCTTTGCCTTTTCCCTTCTCACTTGGTGAGAACAGAGGCCTTGGGAGGTGCAAATGGAATGCAAATACTCGTGGCTGCTAACCAAGCAGTCAGAAGTTTGTGTCCACCTGGAGGCTCTGGTGAGCTGCTGAAAACTCTGCCCCCTCCAGTCCTCTCAGGAGCAGGGCTATGCGCTGACAGTCATGGTGGCCATGTGCCAGCAGGGCCCCCACCCCCCCACTCATGACCAATCCCCTAAGGTGAACCTAGGTGCCATCACTACTCAGAGCTCCACCAGAAGATGCAAAAGGCCATATCCCATACAGATCCACTTAGATAAAACATCAGAAACAGCAACTCTATTGAGGCAATAGAAAGCAGAATGGGAGTCACCAAGGGGGTCTCGGGGAAGAAAGTATGGGGAGTTGACCAGAGACATTTCGAGGTAAGATTATGGTGACGATTGTATAGCCCAGTGAACTCTCTGGTGTGTTCAATGCCATTGCATTGGTACTTACACTACACTTGGTGCATGCCTCATTAGCCACTTGAAAATGGTGTAAAATGGTACATGTGATGCTGTGTGTATTTCAAAGGTCACTGAAGGATTGAGGGGAAGACTCATACTCCTGGGGCCCCAGAAGAGTCCAGCGACCACAGAGAGGGCTACTCATGGAGGCAAGGTTCAGCCCAGCCTGTAGGAGCAGGGGGGCGGGGCGGGTACCATGGGGTGTGGAGAGTATCATTTTTAAAAGAAGACCCTGCCGGGCAGAGTACAACTGTCGCTGTGGCTCCCAGAGGACTTCGGTCTCTACAGGAGCAGGGCTCTCACCTCATCAGTCTCCTGTAGTCTGCCTGGTGATTCTGAACCGCTGACCTGGTGGTGAACGCCACCACCACCCCACCACCCCCACCGTGTGTCCGTCAGAATGGAGTCGGTGGTAATTGGGTTTTATTCTGGTGAGGCAGGGACCCTCGGATCCTGGTCCATGACTACCCTGTGAGGGTGCATTTCTGGTCTTTCTCTGATGACTCCCAACCACTAAGATGTTTTCCCTCCCGAAGAGGCAGAGCTAATAGGAGGTGGCTTTGAACCTAAATGCTTTTCTACTCCAGAATTAATATCCTTTTTAATACCATGGTGCTTCTGCAACTTCTCTACTGCATTATCTTTGATATTCCTTCAAATTTCCAGTCAGCTCCAACTGCAGCCTCGCCCCCCTACCCCATCCCCTTCCCTGTGTCTGAGAGGAACTCTGTGCTTCCCAGAGCATCCGAGGACTGGTTTGGGGGGAAGTAAATCAGCAGGCCTTTCTTGCCAGGGCCACTCTGGGACTATGGCCCCTGCTTATCCAGAACCTGCCTTCCTTGGTCTACATAACCGAGCTGGAGAAGTCTGCACTCCACCGCTTTTCCCCGAAAAGGGAACAGGCCCGGGGAATGATGGTTGCAGGAGGGGCTGGCACATCCGCACACTCTGCAAAGAGAGTCTAAGAACTGACATGTGGGAGGAGGTGAGGACAGGCCTCAGGGATGCTGAGCTGGTGGGGTTACAGACTCCTTTTTCAAATCTGATGGAATTGATTTGTGTTTTGGACTGACATGTGCTCAGACCTGCTGAGTCTGCATATCATTTAGGTTACTTTGCCAAACCCCTAAAGCTGAGGCCCCAGATCAAGCATCCTATACCATCTCCTTAGATGGCAGTGCAAACTTTAGAATGCCTAACTCTGAGTGCAGTGACGTGCCCAGGGCAGGAAACCACTCAGCCTGCAGCCTTGGTGAAATGTGCCTCCCCGAGGCCCTTTGCCACCATGACTCCCTGATCTGCTGCCGTGAGGAGCAGGCTCGAGCTGATCTGGGAGGGGCTGCCATGGGGCTGTCCTCCCATTCCGGATGATGGTGCTCATTTTGCCCCTTCAGGGAGCCATATTGAACTGCCAACCGTCTGAAGGTCAGCGGTTGGAAACCACAGACATGCCTGGGGAGAAAGCTGAGGCTTCCTACCCCCGTGGAGTGACGGCCTCGGAAGCCCACAGGAGCAGCTCTGGCCTATAGGTTTGCTGTGAGTGGGACCAACTCGATGACCGTGAGCTTGTTTTTTCAGGGATGCTGTCAGAAGCGCTAGCAGCACAATTAAACACAGAGCTACCAACCAAAAAAAGGTCGACAGTTTGAACCCCTCCCTCTCCAGCACCCTGGTTCTGCGGGACAAAGACCTGGCTATCTGCTTCTATTAAAATGATCACTTGGGAAGCCCGATGGGGCAGTTCTACTCTGTCGTATGGGATCACTATGGACCAGAACTGACCCAAGAGCAGGGATATTGAAAGAGAGCATGGAGAGAGACAGAAAGCAGGGGGCCTGATAGTTTCACCTTGAATCTTCCTAGCCAGGCAGCTACTTAGCTAAAAGTGCAGAAATTCTTTTCCAGGGAAAAGAGATTTCCGATTGGGCGGCTCAGTAAATCATGGCATGAGGGTGACAGGACTTATGTACCACAGTGGGATTTGACACTGCCTGCTTCCCTGGGGACAGCTTGGTGACACTGACTCAAATGATCTTAGATAATGACAGCCTGGTTTGGAAATTTCACAGGCTTAAGAAAGTGGACAGGCCATTCGACTGACAACCTAGGAAGCTCTCTGCCCAGCACTGACCTGGCTCAGCTGATTGAAGAGGACAAGTCTGTCTTCTTTTTAAAACCCTGTTTATCTCAACTTCTCTTACTTTTCCCATCTAGAATTTGATCGCTACACGGTGTGTATATTTCATCAGGAACACGGGTAAGAGATGACAGACGGTGGCCAAGTGGCTGTAAGAAATGACGGTCTTGACTGTGGTGAAGGACACGGAGATAATCCAAAAACTAGAAGCAGCAGCCGGCTTTTTGGGTGGCGATTCTGAACTGCTGCCAGGGGGCCTCCTAAGAACTCGCACTCCTTCAGGGTAAGTGGAGACGGAGCAAGGAAACCGAGGCAGGAGGCCCACAGCGCCTCCGGGCGTCACGATGAGGGTGTGGGACCGGAATCTGACCAAAGCCTGGTTGCGTGGAGATAATGTAAGAAGATACTGAAGAAGAAAATAACAGTCAGTGCGTTTCCGGAGATGAGAAAGCAGCACATCACCCACACTGGGCACCCTGGTAGACAAAATAAGGAGGGTGAGGAGGATGAGGCAGTGGAGCAGGAAAGGGGTTATAAATCAACCTCGCAGCAGCCGTGGAAGCATCGAGCCATGTTGTTGCTGTTGACGTTGCTGTTGTCTGCTGCCAGATCAGCTCTGACTCCTCGCAAGCCTGCAGGACAGAGTGGAACTACCCCCAGGGGTCTCCTTAGCTGTCATCATTACAGGAGTATGCTGCCGGGGTTATGTCCTACAGTGCTGCAGGTGGTTGGGAACCATTGACCTTCAGGTGAGCAGCTGAGTGCTTCGAGACTGCACGCAGGGCTCTGTGGCTGACCCACAAAGAACAGCAGGCTCACACTTGTTGTTCATCATCACTCGCCTCCTTTAACCCAAAGATAGGGAAAGATTTGTTTGAAAACATCTTTTTTCCCTCTGATCACTGTCCCCATGAACTTCTTTCTTTGATAGAAAGGGCAACATTGTGCAAGGATGTCGTTTTAAATATCTTTATCATAGTTTGGGTTGAAATTTAAATATCCATTGGAATGATAAGGGTGTTTTTGATGCCCACTCATATGCCCTCTGGTGGAAGAAGAGACAAATAAATCTTGGTACATACACACAATGCAACACGGTACATGGTGAAAGAACAATGATGAAATTGTGACTCGCCTCATGACAGGAACAGATCTAGAGAACAAGCCGAATTAAATTAATCATTCGCAAAATGGCAAGTACTGGATGCGACCAGTTATAAAAGAAAGAAAAAAATCAAGAAGAAGGTTTTCATGCCAAAAGAAACAGACTTGGATGGTTAGTAGTTGTAGAAGGGGGATGGAGAGAAGGGGAAGCAAGAGGCTAGAGAGGAGACTGGTGTTAAGTTGGCCGAATGGGAAGATAACATCCTATAAGAAGGAGTTGGGCAGGAAGGTGAAGGGGACAGGGTGTGCTATTGGGTAGCTTGATCAGTTATTGAATACTAGCATGATGGTCTGATATATAAAGCCCCACCTGATTCACCTTGAAACATTTTTTTTTTAATCCTTCAGGCACAACTGTGGGCACCCAACCCCACACCTCCACCCAACTCCAATTCAAGGTAAACACTGACAGTTTTCTCACCATATACTATTCCTTTCCTAAAGACTATAAATATACATGGAATTATATAGGCATTTATCCATATATTCAGGAGTTATAGACTGAATTATTCAGGACGGAAAGTTATCCTTCATAAACTCAAATTTTATAATGTTATTCTCCTGCCTACAACTCAAAAATCTTCCCGCCGCTCCTAATAAAATCTCATCTGGCAAGAACTAGTCCCGTGACATTATTCCCAACCTTTTCTTCCTTCCCTCCCCTTCTCCTTTCCCTTTGTTCTACCATCTTCGACCATCTTCCTCACAGAGACTTCTGTCATAGCTGCCTGCTTTTGCTGGACTGCCTGCCTTCACTTGAAGTGGTGAGTCGATTCTTCTTGGTTCAGTCATGGCCAAGAAAGTCACACCAAATCCGGCCCTAACTTGTAAAGATCTGCATGTCTTGGCAGAATAACACAAACACAAACAAACACAATGCCCCGATAAAAGCTAAAAAACAAAGGACAGTGCAGTATAGTTCTTTGGAGGGGTTATTTTGGTTTAGTTTTGGGTGCCAACAGTGGCTCCCATGGAAACACATAGGCAGAGTTTAGCCTGTCAATCAGGTCGCAGCTTGATTGGTGGGCCACCAAGATACAGGGTGCTTCAAGGCCAGCGTCTTGCTCTCTCTTCCTGGTGATGGGACCAGCACGCTGTCTGAGGCCACTGGTCTGCCTCCACGGTGCATTGCGCTACCTGTGAGACGTGTAGTGCTCCGCTCCACATTGCCAAGGCAGCGTGGGAACCACGGGGTGGGGGGGGCGGGGGGTGTTGCTGGGGTGCTCCATGCTGAGACACCGCCCCACTCTGCCCTGTCTCTGCTCTGCTACACCTGCTTCACCACGCTGCGCTGCTGGCCCCTTCAGCTTCCCAGTCTGCTTTCTCCGCCTTCTGCCAGCGGCTGTATGAGCTAGAAAGACCTTCAGTATTTTAACCGTCCAACGAAAGAAAGCTGGACTGGGCTCTCTGTAGGGCTGTGTGGGCTAATTTGCTGTTGTATGCCTTTTCCCTATCGAAACCTACCCTTTTGTGTGGATACCGAACCATAAGCATCCTGACTTTGTTTCTCTAGAGAACCCTGCCTAACACAGGCAACATGCGTGTAGCACAGCATGATCAAAACTCTTGAGCAACAGAGGCAGAAGCATCGGTACCCAACTCAAAGCTGAGGGCCAGGCCACGCTGAGGGTGTGTACTCCACAGTCCTGCCAATAATCCAGTCTCTGGCATCAGGCTCCCAGAAGAGCTCACTGCAGTCCCTCAATCTCCCATTCCAGGGTTTTGACCTGAATCTTTTCCCCATTCTGGTTATTGTTCCAAGACAGCCCTCTTTAACAGAGGCAGGTCTCTCCAGTCTCACTGAGTCTGTTGTGAAAGACTGCACCCTTCTGAGCCGGTTTGAAGGCCTGTTTTCCTGTCCTGCTGGTCTCAGCTCAGTCTTCATCTCTTCAATGAGGCTTTCCTTGAACCTCTGCTAAATGAGCTCCTCCCCACCCTGCATCAGGCTTTCTCGCACCATGCTCCCCCCGCCCATCTCTTCTCCTTCTGAGCCCTTCTTGCCACCTGCGGAGAATGCTATCACTTATTTACGAACCTGGGATCTGCTTCCCCTTCCGACTTTGTGGGCATCAAGAGAAGTGCTTGTCTGCCATTTCCACCATCATCTGGGACATCATAAGTCCTCATAGTAACCATGGCTTACAGGAAGGAAGTGAGGGAATGCACAACAGCTATAAGACCTAGGCCCGGGGTCTGAGATTAGGAACTCAATCATGCCTAAATTAAACTCATTTTTCTCAGTGAGATATCTCTCCAGATTATTAGAGGGATTCACCCCTCACAGCTTGTCTTTTCCAACAGCTACGCTGCTCTCCTTGCTGGATACCACTCCCTGGAATGAATTCTTATAGGACCTATTTCGATCAGGGACCTAAAGATGGATGGGTCACTGAATGGAGGGAAATAGAGTTGCCTGATTGGCTAGGGCCTTAGTGATGGTCATTGCCAGGGTCCACTATCCAAATATGATTGGCTTTCCAATGGAGTCTCGGGAAACCATGAGACAGGGATGATATGGAGTGAAGGGATCAAAAATAAAATGATAGAATTACTGGGCAGACAACATGAATGGATCTTCTCAATAGAAACTAGTGATCCAAGATCAGTGGCAGGGTGAATGCAACAGGTCTGATAGGGATTTATCAGGAGTAATGTAACAGAGAGAAATTAGTGAAATTTAAATGGGGGATGTTCATGATAGTGGGATAAGAGGTGCATGGAAGGAAACAGAGGAGGGAACTGGGATACATAGGGCATCTATAGAGATCTAAATACAAGGATAAATATAGATGAATATATTTATAAATATAGATGAATATATGGTGATGGGGAAATAGATCTATGATAGGGTTGATCTATGAAGTAAATAAATCATATACTTATAGTGTTAGCATCAAGGCACCAGATGGATTCAAGTACTTCCTCAATGCAAGAACACTTTGTTTTATTAAATTGGTATTCCTTGATGCTCACCTTCCCGACACAATCACTGAAGACAAATGTGTGCAGAAGCAAAAGTGGAGAAGAAAGCTAATGGTGCCTGGCTATCAAAAAATATAGCATCAGGAATCTTAAAGCCTTGAAGATAACCAAGCAGCCATCTAACTGAGAAGCAACAAAGCCCAAAAGAAAGGAACACACCAGCCTGTGAGACCACGAGACATTGAAGGGATCGGGTATCAGGCATCAAAGAACTAAAAATTGTATCATTTGTAAATGAGGGGGAGTACAGATTGGGGACCCAAAGTCCATCTGCAGGCAAGGCGACATCCCCTTACAGAAGGGTCATGAGGATGAGACAAACCAGTCAGGCTACATTGTAACAATGATGAAATATGCAACTTTCCTCTAGTTCTTAAATGGTTCCTCCCTCCCACTATCATGATGTGAATTCCACATTACAAGTCCAGTTAGACCAGAGGATGTACACTGGTACAGATAGGAACCAGAAGCATGGGGAATCCAGAACAGATGATCCCTTTAGGACCAGTGGTGAGACGTGCAATATCGGGAGGGTGGAAGGAAGGTGGAGTGGAAAGAGTGAACCGATTAAAAGGTTCTACATATAATCTCCTCCGGGGTACAGATGACAGGGAAGTGAGTGAGGGGAGATATCAGGCAGTGTACAATATGACAAAATAATAGTAATTTATAAATTATCAAGGGCCAATGAGGAGGGGGGCAGCAGGGAGGGAGTGTGTGTGTGTGTGTGTGTGTTAGTCCAGGTAGACTAGAGGAACAAATTTCATAGACACACATATTGATATAAGGAAAGGATTTATATACAAAAGGAACAAAGCACTGAGAAAGCATCCCAACCCAGTCCAGTCCAAAGTCATAAATCCAATATTAGCCCATATGCCTGATACCAGTCTATAATGTCTCTTTCTGACTCACAAAGTCACAGGTCAGTGGGTACAGAGTCCCAGCGCTGGCAGGGGTCTCCTCATGGATCCTCATTTCTAGGGCTCAGGGTCCATCAACAGCATCCAGTGGTGGCAGAAGCAACTCATCGCTGGCAGCGGTCCCCATGCGGCCTTTCCAGCTTCAGAGGTCTGGCTCCATCAGGACAAAGCTGCGTAGCTTCTCCCCCGGCTTCTCAGACGCTGCCATCTTGTCTTGTCCATGATTCATCATCTCTAAGACTAACTCCCAACAACTGGGAGATAGCTTCTCATCTTCACAAGGGAAATATTACAAGATTTCCCAGAAGTCTCAGGAGAAAGCCATGCCCACACAGCGGCCTCATTGGCTATTCAATAGCTATCTCCAGATTAACAGGCTAGACTCCACCTCTACAACGCAATCATGAAATTAACATAAACACATGACTGCCACAGAGTGGAAAAAGGAGAGGTAATACAAAGGGCTTAGGTACAAAGAAAAATTTTTGAGAAGGATGATGGCAACAAATGTCCTTTGCATACAATGAATGTATATACAGACTGTCATAAGAGTTGTGTGATCCCCCAATAAAACAATTTTAAAATTAAAAAAGAAAGACAAACTAGTCTACAGTCATACCATTCTGAATGTGCCCCATCTCATCTGACCTCAAAGCTTAAGCAAGTTTGTGCATGGTTAGTATTTAGATGGCAGAAAGAGACAAACTACATTGGACTTGGATTTTCGGGGATGTTTTCCTGATTCTCCATATTTAAAACAACCTGACTTCTATTTCACTTCATCAGGATGAGTTCTCATCTCAAAAGCCATAGCAACCCAACAGCAAATCAGAGTCTGTATGTGCATACATATGTCCACACTTGCTATGCATTGAATTGCATCCATCTTCCCCCCCCAAAAAAAATATATGGTAAAATTCTAAGCCCTGTGTCTACAAATAAGACTCCACTTGGTAAAAAGTGTTTTGCTTGCTAACGTAACCATACCACTCTGAGAGCCATGCAACAGAGAAGAATACACACAGAGATGCACATGGGGAAGGCAAGTATCATGGGAGAAATTATAAGACAAGGAACCCAGAAATTTCCAGGACTACCTTCAAGAAAAGAATTGACAAAACAGAGACTTTGATTTGGAATTTTAGCCTCCAACATTGTGAGAAAACGAATGTTCATTCTTTAAAGGCACTCAGGTGGTTTATGTTTTATGGCAGCAAGAGAAAATTAAGACAATGCATCCCCAAATTCGGGACAACCATCCTGGTTTCATGATGGGACAGATGGCTATTAACGGTCATCGAGTTGGTTCCAACTGATACCAAACATGTGGACAACAGAATGAAACATTGGCTGGCCCTGTCTCATCCTCCTATCTTTTTCCACTGTGTCACTCCATCTCATTGAGGGTCTTCCTCCTTTTCACTGGTCCTCCACTTTACTAAGCATGATGTGCTTCTCTGGGGACTGGTCTCTCCTGATAAGGATAATAAGTCCGAAGTTCATGAGACAATCTCACCATCACCTGATCTAAGAAGCTTTCTGGCTGTATGTATTCCAAGACAGTTTTATTTATTCTTCTGATAGTGCATGGTACTTTCAATATTCTTCACCAACCCCTTAATTCAAATGTATCCAGTTATCTTCTGTAATCCTCATTTATTGCATGTACATAAAGTGATGGAAAATACATGGTGCAGTATGGTGCACCTTAGTCTTCAAGGTGACATTGATATTTAACATTTTAGAGATGATTGCAGCTTCTGGTGTGGATAACAGTTCTTGCAGGTAGTCCTGGGATTACAGTATAAAAAAAGACCCAAGTCCTCACACCTGGACCAAAAGGTAATATCCTGTCGATTAGAGAAAAGATGGAAATTACCAAGGAGTTTGTCCAGCTTGCATCCACAATCACTGCTCATGGAAGCTCCAGTCAAGAGATTTTTTTAAAATTTGCATTAGTGATAATCTTTTGCACAGCCCCTCTCTGGCATACTGCAAAACAAGGAGATTACTTTGAGGACGAAGAGGGTCCTGACTCAAGCCATGATGTTTTCAGTCTCCTCATAGGCGTGTGAGAGTTGATCACTAAGTAAGGATACAGCCCTGATTTGTGCCTTTCCTGATTTTTAACTACATAGTATCCCTTTGTTGTGTTCAAAGGGCTGCCTCTTAGTCTATGTATGTAGAAAACTGAGTGCTCTGGGATTCCCATTCTCACAATGCTATCTATAATTCGTCATACTCTACCCAGGTGAAAGCCTTTGCATAGTCAGCAAAACACAGGGAAACATCTTTCTGGCATGCTTTCAGCATAACTAAGATGCGCACATTGTTTTGGAAGTATCGTTAGCTAACTACTACTCAACTCATTGCCATGAGTCATGCTGACTCATAGGGACCCCCTGTGGGTATCCGAGGCTCTAACTGTTTATGGGACTAGAAAGCTCAGTCTTTCTCCCAAGGAGCTTCTGGTGGTTTCCACCCACTGGTCATGTGGACCACAGGCAGCCCAGCACATAACCACCACACCACCTGGCCTAAGGGGATGGCTTTCTACCACGCCTGGGATGCTCTGCCAGTGCCATTCCCCAGCCCACCCACGAGCTGAAGGAAGAGAAGATTGCTTCTAGCAAGAGGTAACCCTTGTGTCCTCTAGTCAGACAAGGATCCAGTTACCTAAGAAGCCATCCTAAGCAACCCTGGCACAAACACACAAGACTGTGGAACTACCGTCTGACTAGCTCTGTAATCTCACAATGGAGGAAGGTCCACGTCCATGAGGACAGGTCTGACGTTCTTGCTGAAACGTGAAAGAATAGCAACTTGCAAGGAAAACAGAACACCTGGGTTTTGCTCCCAATTGTTCTTTGATGGTTCCTATTGGGGGAAAATTGTATTGCTGGGGTTCCTTCCACCTCATCGGTTTGTTTACAAAAATATTGAGCACACATTATACATCAACCCACACAACTCCCCCCATATCTTTGCCCTCCAAATTGTGCAGTTAATTAAACTAATTTGTCCATTTTTTGTGGATTGAAAACTCTCTCTGTCATCCTCTCCAATCACTACTTATTTAAATTTCATCCTTGGCCAGTTTCATGATAATGTTTATCTGCTCGAGAGGATTTGAAATGAGTGTGATACACAGGGAAGCCATTTACATTCTTTCTTGAAGCTGAAAGAAGCCAAGAATCCACTGGCCGGTGAGATAACACAGTTTCCCTGGTAGGGTATTTGCTTCAGATAGCCGGGGGCTCATTTAATTCCACACTTGCTTATTTGCCGGTTTCTGGGAGGAATCCCCTGCAGTTCACAGTGAGCTGTGGACAGAGATTCTAAAGAACCCATTCTCAGAGGCAGGCTTAACACCTTACTTTTCAAGAAAGAAATCCACAGAACACACTGCCCAGGTCCTAACTAGAGCAAGGGTCTAAGTGCACCCCCTCAGATGAATGGTCTGGCGTGTGATGACTCCAGTTGGCAAACACTGGCTTCTCAATGTTGCCTCTTTCAAAATGTTCCATTCAGGCCCTTCACCAGCTGTGGGTCGTAACCCTACCCAGATACCCACAGTCCTAGATGGTCATCAAGAACAGAAGAGAGGGCCGAGCCCTGGTGGCGCAAGTGGTTGAGTGCCAGACTGTGGCCCGCGGGCTTTGGCAGCTCAGATACAGTGGCAGCTCTCAGGAGCAGCACTGGGTTGCACCCACGACCACCAGAGGCAGTGATGCCCGTAACCCCCCCACCCTCAAAAAAAGAAGAGAACCATCTAGAAGACCTGAGCTGGGGGCTGAACCCCAGTGGAGTATTGGTTGTGCGCGGGACTGCGGCCCACTGGGATGGAGGTTCAATTCCAGCAGTGGCTCCACAGGAGCAAGGGCTGGGCCTCCTACTCCTACCCTACTCCTACCACCAGAGGGCAGTGATGCCCAAAAAGACCTGAGCAAAAAGAAGACCAATTGGAGTTGCTAGTTTGGTTTTGCTTTTGGGATTTACTAGTTTGGATTTGCTAGTTTGGATTTACTGTCTAATCCATGGCGATGGTCTCCCGGGCCTGGGCTGGGCCCCACCTCTCTCACCTTAACTAGCGCCTCATTCCTTGGCAATTCCAACAACCCAACTCTCACAGCTTCTTCCATCCTCCCACTCCTCCGCCGCTGTCCAGCTCTACTAACCACTGCTCGTTTCCCCAAGGTGCCTCTCCTCCTTCCTCCAACTCTTCTCCAACATAATTCCTGTTCATCTGCAGTCTCTCCACAGTAGCTCATCCCTGGGCTGCCTTCCATGACACCCACAACCTTGACTTCCCCCACACACGCATTTGCAGAGTTCTTTCATGTGTCTCCATCACATCAGTCTTGTAATCAATTACACCAGTCAGTTCCATTGGCCTTTCAGGGTAAGTGTCCATTTGGATTCTCTCAAAGACATCCTTGTTCCATCTCTTAAAGGAGATATGGACACAACATTCTGCCCAGTCAACTCTCAGTCAAGACATGTAGAGGATGTTCAGTGCTGCTGAAAAAAGCCCAATGGAGGATAAAGGGGCTGGGTGGACAAAGACATAGAAGTCATGACTAGATCTCATGACGTCTTTCCAGACTGTCCCCAAGTCTAAAAGAATCGCTTGCTATCAAGGCTTGTTTGTCATATCTTTTCTCTTGAAAGTTGGAAGCTTCCATTTCTTTTCTTTTTTTTCCCCATGAGGCTTGTTGAGCTGTAACAACTCTTTACCCAAAAAGAACTCAACTCTGAGGCACAGAAGACAAATGAAGTAGGGCTGAGACTCTCCCTGGACTATTTTTGGGGAGCTGATGAGGGTCTGAGCTTGGGGAACCCCAGCGGCTCCAGAAGTGAGACTCCTAATATATTGGAATAATCAGGTCTGGAATTGAACTCACTCCTGAGGCTCAACTTTCAACCAAACAATAATCAGGCCTATAAAGGGAACAATAAAATGATGGCGATATACACATCTTAAAAATAATCAGCCATGTGACATCAGCAGGGCAGCATTCACTCAAGGACAAAGTGCAGTAGAATTCCAAAAGCAGTTGGATTGGGAACAGAATATATATGGAGGAAATGGGATGTGTGATGCTGCATTGTGGGGGTCTCAACCAATGACATGCAGCAAAGTGTAACTGAGTGGTTTCAGAAAGGTATGTGAGTGGAAATTCGATAACCTGCTCTGTAAACCTTCTCTTAACTCACACCAAAAGAGTCAAGATAATACTAGTTCCTAATAACTTTACTAAAGTCGTGATGAAAAGTTGAATATCTGTAATAAGCTGATCCTCTCTCCAGTAGCATAACAGACCATAACATTTCATGGATGACAAAGGATTTGCTCTCAGCCACCAAGAAGGGAAGCAGAAGAAAGACCTGGTGACCTACTTCTGAAAGAAGGACGAGCAAGAAAGGAGTGTTTCCACTCCATAAGACTCAATGACAACTTTGGCTGAGGAGCTTTTAATGCCATGAATTCAAAAGACAGATCGTGAGGCTCCATTCCCTGATGATGGGAGAAAGCACCTGTCCTAGGAGGTTGCATTGGCGACCCCGTGTGGTTCACAGAGGATATTCCACAGCTAATTTTTCAGAAATAGATCACCAGGCCTTCTTCCAAGGCTTTAGCATGTTCAAATTGTCCCTCTTTCCTTGAGGAATCAAGTGCTTATTAACTGCCTGTTCCACCCAGGACTCCTCCCATGGCACAAGATATACCCCACATAGGCAGAGCTGATACTTAACAAAAGGGAAGGGTTTTGAGTGAGTCTTTTGATGGAGGACCAGGAAGTGAGAACCACAGAGAGGGCTGCCTTTTAAAGTCCTGGTGGTGCATCAGAGCAAGTGTTGGGCCACCACCACAAAAGTCAGTGGGTCAAACCCAGCAGGGCCTCTGATGGAGCTTATACAATTTTGCAGTCTTGGAAACCCTAAGAAGCAGTTTCACTCTGTCCTGGACTGTCACCATGAGTCAGAATCAACTTGACAGCAGGGGAGCAGGAACTGAATAGTGAGACACATGCTCCGGGAAAGATATGAAGGTGAGGGGGAATCAGAGACCAAGAGCTAAGATCCTCTGTAGGCTCATTCACCCCCCTGCCTGGCTCCGGAGACAGAGGGAATTGCCACTCCCACAAACAGCTACACCTGACTTCTTCATATGGCCTGGCTTTCTCCCAGACTGGTGGCTTCAGAGTGCTTGAACTTCTTGCCCAGTTCCAAAAAGGAGACTTAGAACTCACAAGGTAAACCTGTGTATCCATTCATCTCCTTCGTACCCTACCTCAATCGTCACAAGCATCTCAGTTAATGTACTGATCACAAGCCCCTCCAGGTCCCAAAGGGGCTTCCTTCTTGATGGAGATGAGTGAACATGCTAAAAGGGCTTTCTAGATAAGGGATGGGTATGTTGTCATGGACAATACATGTTTGGGGGAAACTGTCACAAAGCTGATGATGTAAATTCTCACCATCAGAAAAAAAACAGAGACACAATGCAAACCCAGAGTAAGTAGAAGAGAGAAATTTAAAAACAGATGGTTTTAAAACATATCCACACCAAAGAGAGAGGGAAAGTATAGAGGCAGGAATTGGTTCTTTAAGAACACCAAAGTTCAAAGGTGTGATAGGTAAATTTGTTGTGCCAACATGGCCAATGAACACATGTGAGGTTAATTGAAAGGCAGAGATATAAATGGCTTGGCGAGCCTTAACCTTTCTCTCTTTTGCTCTTAAATCTTCAGATCAGATGGCTGCCTTGCTGATCCTGTGCCTCAATTTTCAAGTTACACTACCTGTGGGACACCTAGTCCGTGGACTGTGTTGCTGTGAGTTGAGGTTTCTTCAAGCCCTGCCTCACCGCACTACTGGAATTCGCATGTCTTGAGCTGAGGACTATCGGACCCTGTTATCCTGCTCACTGTTGGTGACCTGCCTTGCTGTTTGCTGCCTCTGGTCAGATAGCCTGAATTGTTCTACAGAGGACTGTCCAACAGCCCGCGAGACTCCAAGGATTGCCAGTGTATGAGCTGTCTCATGCAAGTGAGTTGCACCAAGCCATCTGTACAGCTTTATAGATCAGCTAACTGTTTATTTCTTATGTTAGATATATCTATCTATTATATTATTAGTGTCCTGGTTTTGTTTCTCTAGAGAACCCTGTCTAATACAAAAGGGAATATATCTCAATCTCGACTGATCAAAGCACAAGAGAGAACACAGATTACCATCAGGAGTGAAGATGGAAGATAACTACTGATCATATAAATATGCAGAAAACACGCATGGGATATTATGAACAGCCTAGGGGATCACTGGTAGCCCAATGCCAGTTCAAGTCCACCAGCCACTCAACAGGGGAAACATCAGACAGTCTGCTTCCACAAAGATTTACAGCCTCCAAAACCTTGGGAGGAGTTTTACTCAGTCATATCAGGTTGCTCTGACTAAATCAATTCAACAACAATACGTGTTACTAGAAGAATGCAAGGGAAAGAATTTCTACAACTGAGATGAGATAAGTTCCTTGAGAAATGTGACTTATCAAGGTAATTCAAAATGAAATAGGAAATGTCAATAGTTCTATATCTATTAAAGGAATCCAGTATAGTATCAAAACTTTTCCACACCATAGGACCATAAAATTCCATGACCTTGAGACCAGAAAAACTAGCTGGTGCCCGGCTACCACTACCCACTGCTCTGAAAGAAATCACATTAGAAGATCCTGGATAGAATGAAAGAAAATCAAAGCTGTATATCAAAGCTCAAAATCATAAAAAGACAAGTCTTACTGATTGTATAGAAGCTGATGGAACTCTGAAGACTAAGTCCTTTTGTTGTCTTTCAGATCTGGATGTGAACTCACACCAACACTCAATTTTGAACTAAACAATAGATAGGTCTACAAGGGGAAGAATAACATTAGGTGTGTTAGTCCAGGTAGACTAGAGAAACAAATTCATAAACACTCGCATATAAGGGAGAGATTTTTATACAAGAGCAATTGAACATTGAGGAAGCATCCCAGCCCAGTACAGTCTAAGGTCATAAGTCTGATATTAGCCCATATGTCTAATACCAATTTATAAGTCTTCTTCAGACTCACAAAGCACATGCTATGACACCAGAACAATCACAGGCCAGTGGGTGCAGAGTCTTAGGTATCCAGTGTCATTAGAAACATCTCAGCACTGGCAGGGATCTCCCCATGGCTCCTCCAGTTTCCAGGGCTCAGCGTCTATCAGCAGTATCCAGTGGTAGTAGAAGCACCTCAGCGTGGGCAGGGGCCTCTCTGTGGCTTTTTCAGCTTCAGAGATCTCATTCCATCAAGGAAAGCCCATGTGGCTTCTCCTCTGGACTATCTCACAGAAAACCTTGTGTCTTGTCAGTAGAGCATCTCCAAGGGACTGAGTCATAAATCTCTCACCTCCAAGAAGGAAACATGGCCAGATTTCCCAGAATTCTCAGAAGAAAGCCAGTCCCACAAAAAGCCTCACTGGCTATCTCCAGATTGACAGGCTAGACTCCACTCCTACACTCCCAATCCTGAAATTGACACCAGATTAAATGACTGCCACAGGGAGGCATGTGTACCCTAGAATCATCAACCTTTTGAGTTCAAAGGGGCCACATTTACCCAAGGGCAAAGTTCAGAAGGATTAGGAAAAAAAGAAGAAAGGAAACAGTAAACACAGGGAGGATGATACATGATGCTATCTTGTGGGGGCTGCAATTAATAGCATGAAGCAAAATGTGTCTGAGCCGTTGAATAGAAAACCTGATATTCTCTATAAACCGTCACCCAATTCACACCAAAAAAAGGTTTTTTAAAAAAGCAAAACTTACCCCCCAAAAAAGGAGGGGGGGGGCTCTCCCACAGAGAAACTTCAAGACTCCGATGATTTCACCAGCAAATTCTACCAACTATTTATAGAATCACAGGAAGCTTAATACAGATTCTTTCAGAAAGCCAAATATATGATGTTCATTCCAAACTCATTTTATGAAGTCTGCATAAACTTGTTGCGAAACTTGACAGAGAGATTGCAAAAAAGAAAATTGCAGAATGACATCTGTTGTAAACATAGACCGAAAAAAAACATTCCTCAGTGAAATACTAGCAAATCCAAACATCAATATTCAGAAACGATAAGACATTATGTGATCAACTGGATTTTATCCCAGAAAGACAAAGTCGGTCTAACATTCAAAAAAAATCAATGTAATTTACCAGAGTAAATAAACAGAAGGTTGAAAAATTGATTCCATCATTTCAAGAGACAAGATGTTTAAAAGGGAAGATTTGACAAAGTTGAAGTAAAAGTCTCAGAAAAGACGTGCTAGGAGGGAAACGTCTCATATAGGCAAAGAGTGCCCCAGGGGATGGGGACCCACCGCAACCATTATGTTTAATGGTACTCTATTAATAACTGTTAATAACTAATTCTATTCTCCTTAATAACAGAGAAAAGGTACTTTCAGTTTTCCTCTTCAATTCTGCTTGGCTTTTGCCATCAGTTTGACACGAATGTGTCTGTCATGAAAGACCCCAAGTCCACTTCAGGTTGACCTTCCCTCTGCTTTCCAGCCCTCCGACCAATAGTCAGAGGTGAGAGGTGCGGGAGCTGCAGGGTTTATGGGGCTGGGGGTTTTGTTGCTCTTTTATTTCCTGTTGTCAGTTAAGCTCTGCATGTTTTCCACCTCTGCATCCTTCGCTTCTCCCTGTTCCCATTCTCATCCTTCCTATCATCATCCTAAATAAACAAGAATCCAACTGACTTCTGTATGTTGATCTTGTAGCCTGCTACGCTGCCAAATTTTTCAATAAATTTGAGCAATTGTTTAATTGAGTCTTTGGGGGTTTCTATATGTAGGATTATGTCATATGCAAATAAAGAGATTTTTATTTCTTCTGTGCCTGTGTGGATACCTTTCATCTCTTTTTGTTGCCTTATGGCTCTAGCTAAAACACTCAGCCCTATATGAAATAAAGGTGGTGATAAAGGGCAACCTGGCTTAGTTCCCATTCTGAGGAAATTATTTCACATTCTCACCATGCAGTGAGATGCAGGCTATTGGCTTTACATATATGGCTTTTATTGTGCTGAGAAATTTCCCTTCTGTACTTATTTTGTTGAGTGTTTTTTAATCAGGAATGGGTGTTAAATTTTATCAAATGCCTTGTCTGCATCGTCATGGTAGCCCTCACTGCAATAAGACATGAAAACAAATGGCATAAGGATTGGGAAGGAAGAAGTAAAACTGCCTCCAGTCATAGATGGCATGATTGTTTACTTATAAAATTCTAAGAAATCTACAAACTAAAAATTAGGACTGCTAAGGAAATTTGCCAAGGGCAGCATCAAATATATATATGTGTACATATATATATACACACATATAATTGACATGGCTTCTATATAAGATGTAAATTTATCAGTTGATATATAAGATCAACATGCAGATATATATCAATTGCTTTATATGGTATACACAGAGAGAGAGAAAGCCAAGCTCATTGCCATCAAATAGATTCCAACTCAGAGTAAGCCTGTGAGCAAAATCTGCTGCACAGGATTTCTTTAAAGTATTGAAGAACAGGATGTCATTTTAAGGGTTAAGGTATACCAGACCCAGGCCATGATCGCTTTAATCACCTCATGTGCATGTGACAGTTGGACGACAAATTTAAAAGCTTGAAGAACTAATGTCCTTGAATTATTGTGGGGGTACATGTTCAAATGTGGATTGTCTGAAGAAGAAATAGAGAGTTAGAGAACTATCCAAAAGAATGTAAATCTCTTTCCTCTGTGGGTGTTTTGCGCTGCCTTCCATCACTTTGTTGGGAATATAGCTTGCTCTGCGAGCAGAAGGGGTTTTTGGAGGCTATATGGAAAACAAACCACCTTGCTGGCAGCTGAACACAGAAAATGGACTATTGCCAGCTCTTACCTGTAATTCTCATCTCTTCTCTTTTAAGAACCCAAGTTCACAAAAAGTCCGCTGTAGTGGTAGCAGTTTTAGAACCACGTTTAATGTGCCCGGAATTTCTGGAGAATTTCAGAATAGAATGTTGTTTCCACTTTCTATTTGTTTCTGCAGCTCTCCAGAGAGTAAAACAGGGTCAGGTTCGTGTCTCCTGGTGTTAGTGTTTCATTGCCTGATGTCTTATTTGGCTACCTGGTTTGAGATTTTTGTCACGTAAGTCCCCTTACTGCCAGGAAAGAGGCAGACCATAACAGGCCCCCAGGGCCCCCTCATTTGAGATTCTAGAACCCTTGGGAGATAAAGTCACAGGGCTTTGCAGTGTGATGAGGAGGAGAAGCATACATCTATGCCAGGCATCTGGAAATCACTGCCCATCCATTCCACGCGAATTTGGGACCAGCAATCACGCACTCTGGTCCTCAATGGGCTGGGTGTGACACCCCCAGATCCAGATCACATGTTGGTGAGTGAGTCCCCATGTTCCTGCCTAAGGGTCCCTTGTGGGGCTTTCCCTTGTTTGAGGGACTCAAACGGTGCAGAAGGAGCCTCCCCTTGAGAGCTTTGGTGCCCAAACTATGAGGTACAGTGGTTAAGAATCTGAACCCTGGATTCAGATGTCTGAGTTTAATACTTGTCTCTAGTTATTTTCTCAGTGGCTCCTTGTATGTTTACCTTTTATAGCTTACGTATCACTACATATACACACACACAGAAGCAGTTGGTTATGACTCATAGTAGCCTGATGTACAACAGAATGAAACACTACCTTGTCCTGCACCATCCTCACGATTGTTCAGAAGTTTGAAACCATGGCTGCAGAAATGTCAATCCATTTTCACTACCGGTCTCCCTCTTTTCCGTTGACCTTCCATTTTGCCAAGCGCGCTGTTCTTTTTCGGTGACTGGTTTCTGTCAAAAGCATATGAGAGAAAGAATCCTTGCTTCTAAGAATCCTCCTCCCAAGACATATTTATGTCTTGATCATTGACTCTTGTTCCCATCCAGGAGTTGTTGCCAGTGACATAAACTGTTGGTCACCTGTTCAATAATATCTACCCTTTCCTCTCAAGCCACCAGTTATAGATCGAATTGTGGCCTGAAAAACAAATGTGTGCCATTGTTCTCAGTATGATGTAATTATTTTTCACTTTATGATCTGATGTAGGTAATGAGGCAGGAAACAATCTAAAGAAATAGGTTGTATCTTATGTCATTCTCTTTTAAGATATAAAAGATTAAATGACCAAGATCAGAGGAACCTGACTCCCTTCAAAAAAGAAAAGATGGATCCTGTGGATCCAGCATCCCTGCACTAAAAATCTCCTAGACTCATGGAAAGACTGATACCAAGACAAGTGTGTTAGTCTGGGAGGACTAGAGAGACAAATGCAGAGACACTCATATGTATGTAAGAGAGAATTTTATATACAAGAGCAATTGAATATTTCAAAAACATCCCAGTTCAGATCAAATCCATAGTTCAATATCAGCTCAGATTTCCAATAACAGTTTGTAAATTCCTTTTCAGACTCACACAACACATGCAATGATACCAAATGCAAGAAGAGCACAGACCGGGAGGTGGTACATCTTGTGGATCCAGTGGCAGTAAAAGCATTTCAGTGTTGTTAGGGGTCTCCACATGGCTCCTCGATCTCTGGGCCTCTGTCTGGCTCCATGTTCCTTTTCAGCAGGAGGACAAAGCATAGAGTGTGTGTTCCACCTCTAGGGAGACAGAAAGGAACTCCCAGAATCCTCAGAAGGACATACCTCATCGGCTATGACCTGATTGACAGGCGAGAATCCACCCCTTCACTCGAGTGGACAGGAGATTACGTAACTGCCACAATAGGGTACTATGGGGTGATAGATATTGAAACAAGATAAGGATCCTCCTTTTATATTGTAATCTGATTGGGGGGGGGTTAAAAATAATAAAATTTTAACTGTTTTAAATTTTAATTTAATATTTTTAATTTAAAAATATATATAATGGGCTTGGCGGTTCAAATCCAGCAGCGGCTCTCGGGAGCAGCGCTGGGTAGCTCCCACGACCACCAGAGGGCAGTGATGGCCCCCCAAAAATAAAATAAATAAATAACATTTTTTAAAGAAAAAGAAAGCCTTTCCCCATAGCTAGCACTCTGGATTTGGCCGTCTAGCCCCTGACTCTATGAGTTGATGTATTTGGTTTATGGTGTTGGCGATCAATAACGAAAGTGCCATGGCTTGGCAAAAGAACAAACAGATCCATCGAAAAAGAAGTACAATCAGAATGCTCCTTAGAACAAAGCAACCAGATTTTAAGCAGGACACCATTGACTGGGGAGGGGGTGGGGGTTGGGGGAGGTCACTAAGTGCAGTAGTTACATAATCTGTTGTCAATTTGAGACTTATGAGTGAAGGGGTGGAGTTTAACCTGTTAATCAGCTCGTCGATTGATGACTTCATTTGGGGACACTAGGGAGATAAATAGCTCGCTGGAGGCAGGACGCAGACTCCCTCCCTGGGAGACTGTGGGAAACAGAATGATTTCTTCCAAGTTGTTTCCCCCAAATATATGTCTAGCTTAAGCTGCTTGATACACATTGCATATAATGATACACTTGGAGATCAACCAAAGTAGGTCAGGAGCTATTCTCTCTAAGGTTTATCAGTCATCTAGAGCAGGGATCCTCAATCTTTTTAAACAGGGGACCAGTTCACTGTCCCTCAGATCGTTGGAGAACCAGACTATAGTTAAAAAAAAAAAAAACAAAACAAAACTATGAACAAATTCACTGCCAGCCTGGGATGAGTTGGCTGCTAAGCAGGAGAGGCAGCAGTGGCGAAAACACCAGGAGGCTGGATAAATGTCTTCAGTGGACAGCATGTCACTCAAAGGCCATAGTTTAAGGATGCCTGATCTAGGGCAATCAGACTGTATAATCTGTCCCACCCTAATTAGGGCCCACTCCCTTCTGATAAGGATAGTAGTAGACTACTTCCTTATAGGAGAGACAGGGAGGTCAAGCCCATCCAAGGATGATCAAGGTTAGGCTGCCATACTGGGTCTAGGATCCACCCTTCTTGTCACATGTGTACCCCTAGTCCCGCCCCTTGCTATTACGTAGACACCTCTAGCTCATCCCCTTCCTGTCATTGCACATCCTCTTCCTGTGATGTGTATGCCTATCGGAGAGCCTCTTTCTATGATGTATGGTTACCTGTAATCATGCACCCAGAGAAGATTTAAAGCTTGGTGAGCAATAAACTTCCTCTCTCTGCCCAGATTCCTCTGGCTTGCTCTCCAGCATCCTCTGGACTCTCTCCACATGGACCGTCAAGGTGACTGGGGTGAACATGCTGTCATGAAATTGTCTGCCTCCATTATTTCTATCTCTCATATGTTCCGTGACTTTACTTATAATCTTTATCTATCATGGCTGTACAATTGTGCCTACCAGACCCGTGATGATGTGTTAGGGGCTGGTTTCTCTAACAGGAGACATTGCAGTTGGCAAGATATATGGAGACAGGCTGGCAGCCAGAGCCTCTGAGCTGAAGAAGCCATGTGGAGACCCCTGCCAACGCTGAGATGCTTACACCACCACTGAATCCACAAGACTTCCCGTCTACTGGCCTGTGATCTTCCTGCATTCAGCATTCTTGCATATGTTTCAGGAGTCAGAAGAGGACTTCATAGACTGGTATCAGATATGTGGGCTAATATCAGACTTACGGACTTTATCTGGACTGGGTTGGGATATTTTCTCAATATTCAGTCACTCTTGTATATAAAGCTCTTTCCTGTACACATATGAGTCTGTATGAATTTTCGCCCTAGTCTATCCAGACTAACACACTATCAACTGGAATCAACTAGATTGTCTGTGAGAACATAAAGTTCTATTTGTTAAAGCCAACCACGTGTCATATTCCTGTAATCCCAGCACTTGAGGACTACAGCAGCACCTCCTACCTACCTAGCAGAACACCTGCATTAGTGTAGACAGTCATGTGGTTAATGGGTGTCAAGCCAACTCCAACACATGGCAACCTAAGAACAGAACAAAGTGCTGCCCAATCCTGTTCCATCTGTATGATTGGGGTATATATGTGTATTCATTGTATTAATTCACCATGTTGAAGGTTTCCTGCCATTTCCCTGGCTATCTACCAACCATCATGTCCTTTTCTAGAGATTGGTCTTTCCTGTAACCAAGCCCAAGTCTTGGCATCCTCCTTTTAAGGAGCATTCTGGATATATTCTTCTCACAAGAATTGGCTGATTGCTTGGACAATTCAGGATGCAGTCCACAATTGGAAATCATCGATTCTTCTGTCTTCCTTGGCATTAAGCCATGTCTACTCTCCTGGGAATAGTGAGAGATGCCTGGGAAGGGTCAGCAAATCTGGGGTCAAGTTGCTTCCATTCTGCGTTAGCTCAGTGCTGCCAGACATATGGTGTGACCTCCCTGAGCTGGAACCCACTGGCCTACACAGCTACATAAAGTTTAAGAAATGAAAGTGTAAGAGGGAAGGTTCATTAAGTCGGACCCTAGGACTGAGAGTTTATTTGGAAAAGCCCCTAAGTGCTTTACTTTTTCAGTAAGCTTTCAGGATTCCCAAATTTAAACAACAGGAGAGCCAGAAATGTTACATTCAACCAGCAGGATGGAGAAAGAGATGAGTAGCTTCATATTTCACACTCCAAGATAAATAAATAAAAATGAAAAGTTTACAGATGTCTGGGTCCTGAATTCAGAAGTTAGGGAGTAGTCTCACAGTAAGTTTTCAAATGGGCAATAGCATCCACTGATCTTCCTGCTGAAGGCTGGAGAGATAGGGTTTACCCCCTTCCCTTAGCTCACTATTAATAAAAATGAAGAGAAGGCTGGCATCTTGTCGTTTCTCCACCATTCTAAGAACTCTACAATAGTAGGGAAACACGGGACCTCGACTTCTTCTTTCCATGGAAGAAGAAACTATGTCCACCCCCCGATGTTGCTCTCTATACAAATACCCATGAAAAAAGTCCATGTCTTAAGCTGAATTTTCTAGAGACATGTATATGCACACACAGAGAGAAATATATCTTAAGGAAGCATCTGTGGAGGCTGGCAAGTCCCAGATCTGTGAATCAGATATCAGACTATAGGTTTGGGGCCAAGATTCGCAGATCAGACAATAGACTATTGAGTTATAGGCTACGGAGACTAATAAAGCCAAGATCAGCAGGCAAGATGTCAGGCTGCTGGCTCATAGACTGAAGAGGCTAACAAACCCCAAAGTCATCAGGCACTACCTCAGGCTGCAGGCTCAGGCCCCAAGAGCTGCAGGTCAGATGATGAGAGCCAGATGCAAGATGCAGAGTGAACAAATAGCTGTTTGGATAGACCTAAGTCTTTGATGCAAGTCATGCATCAAAGAGACTCCCTTGATCAGATCCGGACTGTGACCAGACGATGGATTTTGCATCCCATCCCAATCTCCTTACATCCCATCATGTGGGGTGATTGCAACATGGCCAAACCAGAGAAGTGGCCAATCCAATCATGGCCCAGTCAAATTGACTTTAACCATCCTAGTCCAAAAGAGAAGCTTCACAAGATACGTAGAAATACGAAGTGTCCATGGGGAACTCTTCCAATACTGCTTTGTCACCTTCTCTCGTGGAACCACTGGATTTCCTGGTGCTCACACCACTTTAAGGTAAACACACACTTTTGTAGGGTGAACAAAACTGATTAATGTCCATCTCACCAGAAAGCTAAGTTTGTGAAAGCTGTCATGCTTCTCTGGGCATCCAGTTCCTAGTAAAGTCTCTGTTGCACTGTACAGGCTCAAAAAAAAAAAAAAGCCCACTTGTGAATTAGACCCATAAAGTAGGGATCTGAGGGCACCTAGAAAAACCCAAAGTGGTCCATTTTAACGTGACATTAAAGCTGGTGGGGTTTTAAAGTGGGAATAGGAGATTTGCATCATTTCTTGGCACTGCCTGCATAGCCCCGCCTTCCTCCCTTGCTTTTTTGCTGTTCCTTCCATGATGTCTCAAAGCACAAAATGCTCTTTTGGGTTTTTTGGTATTTTTTGAGAATTATGCAGGAAAATGATTCATCTCTCATTTGAGCAAACTGTCCCCTAATTAAACAATTTAGATTGAATGTGCTAATACAGAAATGCTTTCTTTAAAAGAGAGAGAGAATAATTACGAAGGGACTTCAAGAGGATAATTACAAATGGGAAACGTTGGGTCTGAAAGAGATTCTGGTTTTCAGTCATTACTGAAGACCTTTCTTGACAAGGGGCTGGGACCATCTGTATTTCAGTCGCATGTTGTCCCAGGGTCTGTCTCTCTAGACACCTGGGAGCATGTGTGCACTATTGGTCAGACCCTGCTCCCTCTCTCTCCAGCTGTGCCTAGCCAGGCCTTGCTGCCCCACAAGGAGAGACTGAAACCAGCTCCCACAACCTCGGACTGAGTTAGAGTTGCTGAGGAGACTCTCAGACAACAACAGCTCACGCCACCTTGTTTCTGTAAGCTGAGCAAATTCCCACAGGCATTTGGATGAATGGGAACTTCTCCAGTCTTGAGGGAACTCACTGAGGAACCCTGGTGTTCTAGTGATTAAGAGTTGGGCTACGATCCAAAAGACCAGCAGTTGGAAGCCATCTGTCTGTCCCTTGGAGGGAGACTATGAAGCTCTCTAATCCCATAAAGAGTGGCAGCCAGGGACACCCAACGGAGCAATGCTACCCTGGTTGATAAGGCAACTATGAGACAGAATGGACTTACAGGCTGTGAGGTTTTCTTGCAAGGGTGCTCCCCAGAAGGGTTCCCAGAGGAAATGATCTGTCCATCAACCCTATGATTCTGTCCTGGAAATCAGAGTTTCTCAAAGTGTGGTCTGGGGAGGTTAAGACTTCCAGATGACTCAAATCCTAGTGTCCCTGCACTGATCATTGATTGCACACACTCACCTGCCTGGGTCGGTAGGTTCGTGGACCTACCTAAACAGAGCAATGGGTGCACAGCTATGCCTGCACGTGTCACTGGGTGTGTGGGCTTACATAAACCATTCGGTGGGGGCCCAGGCATACCCGCATGGATCACTGGGTGTGCTAGCTCACACACACCTGTGGGAGCTCTCACTTAGATTCCACTGAGCTCTAATGGAAGACCAAAATGCTCTCAAATCCTAACACGATCCTTAAAGAGCTGGGCATACAAGGATATGTTTCTTAACCTCTCTGAACTCGTGTCCTTATGTGCAAAAAAAAAATAAAAATCAAACCCACTGCCATCAAGTCAATCCTGACCCATGATAATCCTAAAGGTCAGAGTGGGTTTCCGAAACTATTAACTCTGTGGTTTCAAACTGTTGTCCACGCAGCTAGCAGTCCCAATGGTAACCACCACTCACTGGGACTTTAGTAAATTTGCATCAAACAATACAAACACAAAGATCCTTCAGCCATTGTGCTTCTTTTCCCTTCCATGAACCTTAGCTCAATGTGCCTGTCCCTGCAGAGTGAGATTGTGCCTAGCTCTGAGTAGGTGCACCTGCCTCTCTGGTGCTCTCCCTACCAGGGGACCCCTCCCCCAGTGCCTCTTCCTTCCTTGGTATAACACAGGGTCTCCCTCCCGGGGAGACAGGCTCCAGGTCACACATACAGCCTGGCGCTCTGCGCCCTAAGCACTCTCCCAGCAAGAGAGAGAGCGCGGGGCTTGTAAGCTCAATTAGGCAGCAAGAGCATGTTGTGTTTATGGTTGTTGGTTGCCATGGAGTCACTTCCGGCCCCTGGAGAGGAGACCCTGTGGATACAGAGTAGAAATGCTCTAAGGAGTCGTCACGGCTGCGCTGAGACCTTTGGGGAGCAGTTTTCTAGGCCTGGCTTCTAAAGGGGGTCTAAGTGGGTCTGAACCGCTGACCTTCCAACCATTAGTGGAACCCATAACCCTTTCCCATACCCAGGGCCTGAGAAGATGGGGGGGGGGGGGGGGGAGAGAAGGAAGGATAGAAAGGGAGAGGGAGATCCATTGGCTCCAGGTTCCTGCTGTTCCGTCTTTTGGCCAGGAGGCGTGGCTGATGACTCTGGTCGACCCAATTGGCTGAATTGAATTCACCTGGCCTAGGTGAGCCAATCCAACGGCAGAATTTCTGATTAGAAGCCTGGACCTTTGAGCATACTCAGTGTACCATCCTTTCCTGACCAATAGCTCGAACCAATAGCTCCAAGCATGCATAATGGGTCCCCTTTTCTCTACACTATCTACCTATCAGTCACCAACAAAGGTCCCATGAGTAACAGCTGCTCCAGCAACCTTTTTCTCGGGAGCCTAAAGGTAGAATTAGCCATCACTCACCCCTTCAGCAGGGTCCTGGGTCTTCCTTCCCTTCACCAATACCTGCGGCCAGGCCCTGGAGACACTCAGCACGCAGAGAACACTGCAGAGCCTGACACTTGGCTTCACTGACCGACTGCTCTGGTAAACTCTGCCTGGTCACTCCCTCCAGCTGGGTGACTTTGAGCAGGTCCACTAACTGTTGTATGTCAGAGAGCCACCCTCTAACATATCATCAGGGTTAGGCACAACTGTACAGTGATAATAAAGATTACAGGAAAGACAGAAATTATGAGAGATAGAAATCACAGAGTCAGACACAGTTCACGGTAGCATGCTCGCCTCAGCCCCACCGGGAGAGAATGTGGGCAGCAGGAGGCAGGGACATGGAGAAAGGGAACAGGGAGGAGAGGGAGAGGAGTTGGAGGAGGAGAAGGCGAAAGTGCTCCTTTATCCTGACCAAGCCTTATATAACTTTGGGGGCTATGCAAATCCCCTAATTACAAGTAAGGACATACATCACAGGAAAGGGTTGTGCTATAGGTACACATTACAGGAAAGCGAGGTATTGGGATCCCCGTGTGATAAGATGGGCGGGCCTAAGATTCATGATGGCGGACTAACCTTGATTGCCCTGCGGCTGGAGACTTCATTTAGCCAAAGTTTTCAGGGGAATGACTCATTGCCCTAACAGCAGGGAGTCAGCCCTATCTTTTGTGGAAGAGACCATGGCCTCTGGGTAGCTGGAGCCTTTAGGAAGAATACCTCTAAGCTCCCACCAAATGCTGGCAAATAGTAATATTTGCTGAGACTATGGAGGAGATATAGCTGTGGGAAAGTCTTATATTCCTCCGACAGCCGTGTGCCTTACTGTCCTCCTCTATAAAGCAGAACCAGCCAACCTGATGGGATTATTGTCAGAATGAAGCCATCGCTATGGGAGACCTCCTGGAACCGTACCTGCTGTGGTGGTTGCTCGTGGTTCCTGGTAGGTGTGGAAGGGGCCAAAACAGTGGGCTGGGCCAGCCCTGGTGAGGAAGATGCTGTCAGGTGAGGCAACATTCTGCCCTGCTCCATGATGCAGGCAGCTGACAGCAATCGAAACAGCCTTCCTGCTGTTACAGCCCGCAGGACCCACATGGCACACTCTCCGGAGGGTTCGGACCTGACCAGAGGCCTCTCGGATGGCACACACAGTGATCCGCTCCTGAGAGGTGACAGCCCCGAACACTGGAGCAGCCGGACTCTGCACACCAGCCAAGCAGGAGCGTGTTGTCCAGGAGAGGGGCCCATGGAGATGAGACCAGGGACTGAATGGGCCTCCGTGGCCTGACCCTGTTCTTCCCACTGCTGCCCAGTTCATCTTGTTCCAGGGCAGCTGCTCAGGAGGGTCTGATCAAGTCACACCTTCTCCCCACTCACCTGCGCCTCACTGGCCAAAGCCTGCAACGTGAGCCCTGATTCCAGCCTTAGCATGGAAACAGTCTTAGCATCAGTCTTACTACCAGTCTTGAGCACTGCCCACAAACTTTTGACCGGCCAGCTGCCAAGGTGACGTCCCAAGGAGACTGGGAAAGACCCCAACCCCGAGCAGTCTCACTGATCATGCACGGAAGCAGGAAGGAGTAGTTGGCCTATGAGAAAAACCCACCCACAAAGAAAAAGAAAGATGGGTTCCAAATTCAAGCTCACTGCCATCAAGCTGATTCCAGACTCACAGAAACCTTACAGGACCCAGTAGGACCACCCTGGGGATTTCTGAGACTAAATACTCCTGGGAGTACAAAGCCTCATCTTTTTCCCAAAAAGTGACTGGTGGTTTCAAACTGCTAACCTTGTGGTTAGCAGCAGCCAAGCACAAAATCCACTACACCACAAGAGTTCAAATGAAGACCTATAAATACCTGGGAAAGCTATGATTCTTTGTCTTCCCCCATTGCAGCCTGTTGAACTAATGACAAGAACAAAACACTCAGTGACTGTCTGCAACATTCGCTTATGACAAAGACCTTCGGGAAAGTTATTGTGAATGCTTTTCTTGTTAATTGAAAGATTCAAACCACCACTAACTGTGTATATATACTGTTTATCTTGTATTGGTCTTTGGACTTAGCAAGACAACACAGCTTTCATGGTGTATAATCCATCTCCGACTCCCATTTCTCACATACAGAATGAAACTGTGTTTTCCTCATGATAACTTTATGATCATGTTCCCCTTGTACAGCGGTTCTCAACCTGTGGATCACAACCCCATTGGAATTCAAACAACCTTCTCACAGGGGGTGCCTGATTCATAACAATAGCAAAATTACAGTTATGAATAGCAACAAAAATAATTTTATGGTTGGGGGTCACTACAACATGAAGAACTGTATGAAAGGGTCGCAGCTTGAGGGAGGTTGAGAACCACTGCTCTAGAACATACCTGATCCAAGGAGTCTGTCTTCAGAGAGTGTGGGCAGGATCGTTCCTGCAAAGCCCACAAACCATTCTCTACATCATGCTTCCAAGTGAATCCAAGACTCAAAGGGGTCTCCAGGGACACAGTGGTTATGTGTTGGGCTGTTAACCACAAGGTCAGCATTTCAAAATGACCGGTCTGCTTCTCAGGAGAAAGACGAGGCTCTCTACTCCCCTAAAGAATTACTGTGACAGGAACCTCACAGGGGCAGTTCTGCCTTGTACTAGATGGTTGTTATGGGGCAAGATGGACTCAATGGAAGGGAGGTTTTTTGGTGTTGCTTCGGTTTGGTTTTTGTCTGTCTGGTTGGTTTGTGGACCTTATGGTTTTCCTGGGGATGAGGATTCTAGAGAAGGATATCATGCTTGGTAGAGCAGTGGGGCAGCAGAAAAAGAAGATGATTTCAAAGAGATGTATTGACTCAGTGGCTGCATCGATAGGCTCAAAGGTACACACAAGAGTGAGGAGGACGCAGGTCCGGGCAGTGTTTCTTTCTGTTGTACACAGGGTCCCTGTGAGTCAGAACGGGCTCGAGGGCACCTGAGTGAGTCCAGGTAGACTAGAGGAACAAATCCATAGACACTCATAAGGGTATAAGACGGAGCTTTATGTACAAGAGCAATGGTACATTAAGAAAACATCCCAGTCCTGTCCAGATCAAGTCCATAAGTTCGCTATTAGTCCATATGTCTGATACCAATCTATAAAGTCCTCTTCATGCACGAAATACATGCAATGATGTTGAATACAGGAAGATCACAAGCCAGTAGGTGAGAAGTCTTGTGGATCCAGTGGTGGTAGAAACATCTCAGTGCTGGCAGGGGTCTCCATGTGGCTCCTCCAGCTCAGGGCACTGGTGTAGCTGCTTGTGTATTGTCCACTGCAATGTCTCCCAGGGGGTGAGACTGTGTCCTGCCTCCTTGGCGCCTCCAAATGAGGTTATCAAATTGCCACCTGATTGACAGGCTAAACTCCACCCCTGCCGCCTTAATCCTCTCAACTTGACAACAGATTATGTAACTACCACAGCACCTAACAACATCAGGCAACAGCAGACTCTTGCCCATTAGTGGCAACCCACTCTGTTTTCTGTTAACTTCTCTGTTTGCTGCCTGCCTCTACAGTGGAGACATTGGTTGTTCAGTGATAGAACTCTTACCGTTTGAAGCAGGAGACCCAAATCGCTGGCCAAAGCAACTCACAAATGCATGCATGTTCCTGTCTTGTTCACCATCTTTTAGCAGAGCTTCCAGACTACGACCGACTAAGAAGAAAGACTTGATGAACTAAGCCCGTGAAAACACTGTAGATCAAAAAGGCCAGTCTGCAACTGACCGTGGGCACAGTGCAGGACCAGGTGACATGTCGTCCATTCAGCATGAGGTTGCTATGAGGCAAGAGCCAATGTGACAGCAGCCAGCAAGCCAACCTGATGGTCAAGGGTGCAGATCTAGAGTCAGGTTTCCAGGCTGAAGTGCTGACTGTGCTACTTCATCTCCGTGCCTCGGCCCCCTTCTCGGTAAACGTCCATAAAGCACTGTGTCTACCCCATAGGAAGTGCCCACATCGGGGGAAGCCTCAACAGGATGGACTAACCCCGTGGCTCCAAGGAGGGTCCCAGACTTAGCAGGGAAGGTCAGGATGGCGCGAGGTGCACCAGTACCAATGGAGTCAAGGGCACCTAAGAACCTCATCAGTGTCCTTGGGTTGTGAGAGGCTCTGCCTGGGCTGTGAAGCTCAGCGCATGACACTTGCGTGAGTGCTCCACAAATGTGGAGTCCCTTCATCACGTGCATCAGGTCCTCACTCCCCATCTCAAGCTGCTGCCCCACCTCCAGGGCTGCGTGGCTTGGGTGCCAACTACCTGCCAACTGCAGGGAGGCTCTTGGCTGCAGTCCCTGCAGGGCCACACACTGAAAGCTCAGGTGTCCGGGTGGAGGTGAGACAGTAGGTACTGAAGAGCAGGACCAGAACCCCTCATTCTTCCTTCTGTTAGTAAGTGAGAGGAGCTGGTGTTTCTGGGGCCGGGGAAGGCTGCTAACTTGCTGCCGGAGCTCTCTTGGCAGAGTCTATAGCTCATGTCCCCTTTGCAGGGGTCCACAGCTCACGGTGCCTTAGATCAGCTGTTGTTTTCCAATTTCTTCCATGCCCACCCGCTGTCTACGCTAATTTAAAAGCCTCCACCGCACTGGGGAGCTGATGTGTGCAGGAGTGGTGGGGGGGGGGGGGACTGAGAGAGCTCAACTGAGGAACGTTAAGCACTAATACAGCCACCCATCCAGGCGTTAAAAGGAAGAAGCACATAGATGACAAGCCTTCGAGGCTCTTCCATGAACAACCAATTAACAAACATGTCCCTCTGGGGAAAATCGTCAGGCTCCCCTGTCAAGCCATCCATGGCCTCGGGGAGGGCACACACAACCTGGGTTCCTATAACTGTGGCTCACAGAGGGGTAGGAGATAAAAGAGAGAGAGAGAGAGAGAGAGACCAGTAGCTGCCCAGAGAGGGCATCAGTCACAAGGATGGGTAGTAAGAGCTCACCACACAGACTTTGACGACAAGTTAATTCACCCTCCCTCCTTCACCATTAAGAGGCTCTTCTACCAACCAACCCCCCCCCAACTCCACTTTGGGAGCTATTTATCATGTGACCAATCATTTTTGGGACATCTCAGGTTCTACCTGAGAAAGGCTAAAAGACACTCATCCCCTTACAGATGCCTGGGCTTCTAACATAGGATTTTACAGACAGGATCTCAGCTTCATGTTTAATCCTAAGAAAAAAAATGGGCCCCCTGCCCTGAGCTCCCTGTCCTCAAGGACACCTACCAGTTCACTGGATGCAGTTGCTCCTTTCACACAACTACTGACAGCAGCGCTGCTAAACGTGACTCCTGCTGGTCCATCCTCCAAGCCTCCACTGCTCACCTCCTCCGGTCTTTCAGTCCCCACCCACCCCACCCCCAGGCCCACCCCCAGGTCACCCCAGAGCTGCAGTATATCTGTCATACCAATTTGTCTTTGTTGATCACTATTGTTCTGACTTATAGGAAACACCCATCCCGGCCCACAGGGATGAGGCCACTCTGACCAAGGAATTAGGTCTGTATTCCTCCTGACTGGTCTTTAGAAGCATGTTGCTAGGGCTGTTCTCCTGGTCCATCTTAGTGGGGAAGCTCCCCTGAAATCTGATAGGCACCCCATAAAAACACAGGCTTCACAGGGAAGTGTGGGGGGGGGGCATTGGCAGGCTCTCCCCCTCACAGAAGTGGAGAATTCTACCACTGAACCCCTGCTGCCCATCAGCAATGGAGGGAGAAGCCGGTAAAGTAAAATTCTAGAACTGGAAGGAAAGAAGGAGAAGTGGCTCAGGAAAAGCCACCCATATAGACCCCAAAGGCGAGCGGGTGAAGTCTGTGAGTGCTAGATCTGGTTATACCAGAAGGCAGGGTAGGTCAACCAAGTCAGGAGTTGGACATGGACTGGACATGGACTAAAGGGAAGAGACGACAAACAAGAGTCCATGAGAACCCACTGGCACCTATAGGTCTCTCTGTTGACATGCCTGTTCCCCACAAAGCTGCCCAGCTCCCTGCTCCCAGAAGCTGATGGAGGAGAGGCCACAGAAGCTGGAAGGCCTTGCAAAATCAACAGTGACCAACAGAGGGAGCAGCAGAAGGGTGAGGAGCGGGCAGAGTCCACTTGCAGGAACCCCTGCAGAGTCCCGCATTCAACATGACCTTCCCGCTCTGTGCCTGTCGCTTCCTGCCCCTTCCTTCCAGTCTTCTGAGTCCGAATCACAAGAGACTTCTTCCGGAGACGTATCTAACCAGAACCATCCAAGGAAGGGGACATGGTTCCAACTGAGCCGTCAACACCCTAGAAAACCATCACAAAGACCATTAGCTCAGGTTGCTGTCATAAAGAAATCAGTGGATACACGTTCAACATTTATTTGTATTCCCACCACCTAGCTGAAAGCTTAGCACATAGCAGGTGCTCCCGAGATGTTTGTTCAACAGAAACTTGGTTTACATACCAGATGGATTGCTGCTCTCCAAAACATTCCCCCCACACAAATTATGTCTTCTTTTTTTGTAATAAATAGATAAATGAGAGAAGACCTTCTGTACCAATCCAATATTTGATTGATTTTCCTCCTTGTGGGGCAACTTATGGCTTAGAACTCTCGCAATCTAGATACTTCTTCCCCAAGGAAAACAGCAGCAGTGAGGAAGATAGTCTTACAGCCTCGTCATTTCCAGGAGGCTGAGCGAGGAGCACTCTCCATGCTTAGACACTGTCCCCTCATCCTTATCAGCTCTTCCATCCCAGCACTCAGTGCCCAGCCCCACTCAGAAAAAGGGAGTTGAGTAATGATGTGATAGTGTCCTGCCCAGTCTGGGTTTGGCTGGTCCAAAACAGGACTACAGGGATGAGGCTAGACCTGGGGGCGTTGAGGTGCATCACTGAAATGAAGTAGCAGGAGGGGGGACAGGAGGAACCAGCACCCAATAGCTTGAGGAAGAGTCTAAATAAAGGTGTGCTGATCTGAACTCTCTGCATCAACTCAGGTTCTTTTTTGGACAAGGATTTTAGAAGATCCATGGACTCCTAATGGCAAAGTCAGCTGTTCTAAACCACCAGCCACTCCATGGGAGAAAGATGAGGCTCTCTACTCTGGTAAAGATTCTGTCTCAGAAACCCACAGGGCAGTTCGGCCCTATCAGATAAGACACAAAATGTTGTGTTTCATGATGGGACCAGGCAACTAAAATGAGTAAATCCACATTGAAATGGGTCCTATCCTCAAGAACTTACAACACAGTTGGACAGCGGGAAATAAGGAGGTTTTCTGTGGTAATAAGTCCGGATTCCACAATAGAGAGCACAATACCATGACCACCACCTTGCAATCAAAGACGGCAGGGATTGTGAGGACAGTGAACGATCAGGCAATGTTTCATTCTTGGTACATTTCTTGCTATGAGGAGGAACCAGCTAGTAAGCTCTAGAATACCGTTCTGTTGGGGTGGCTGAAAAAGCCTTTGAGATTGAGAAACAGATACCATTCAGTGTTGAATGGGTCAATCAAGTGTATCCAGAAGTCTCTGGGCATAAGAACTGATGCTGACGGAAGACGAAGCCAACACCAAGCAGCAAAGTGTGCTGAGCATGGAAGGTGCTGGGCAGAGAGTGAGAGACTAGGGTAAAGGCAGTGGAGAGATTTTAAGAGAAGAGGTGTTGTTTGGGCACAGGAACAGAAAACTAAGAAAGTGTGAAGTCCCCTGCGGAGAACAGTGGGAGCAGGTTTGAAAAGAATGCCTGGTGTTCAAGAGAGAGGAAGAGACAAAGGGACATGTGGGAAAGAGCTGATAAAGGTAACAGCCTCACCAGACATGTGGTCTACAGCGCTCTGGAAAGGAACTTCCCTTAGGTGTCACCTGCTTCCTGGACACCATTCTCTCATCCTGGTTTCTTTCCCGCCCAAGTTCCCCTCTGAGGTCCATGTCTGTACATATATTTTCATTTTGCAATCCATAGAGCAAGGGTAATCTAGACATGGTTTGAAGAGAAGAAGAGCATTTTTCCTATTAGCATGTACATCTCCTGAGCAAAGAACTTGAAATCACCTTTGGCATGTCAAAGTGGGTCCAACGTTGACACCAACTCTCCCAAAGCACCAGTAATAATCCCAACTCCCTGCAAAAGCTATAACTTTAATAAAAAACACATCACACGTCAGACACCAGTAGGGTCAGAACACGCAAATGCACCTGTACTTGCTATCATCAGTAACTCATAAAAGAAAATGAAACCTCTAACAATATTCTCTCACCAGTGTCTCTAAGAAAGCCCTTGGGGACAAGGGAAGGGAGTGGTAAAACGTCCCCAAGTCTCTAAATGCAATGTGCAGTGTTTCCCAATTGCCATGGTTATTGCCCGCATCCACAAGAGAGATTAGAGGATGCATGCAGGCCTACATCATGACTAAACTTTGATTAGAGGAACCTAATGTCTACCTGAGGTCAAGGTGTTAGAGACAGTACACATGCAGACCTGGAGTCCTGTCCTGGCTCTGTCTTTTTTTTTTTCAGCTGTGCAGCATTGGATGGGTTATCTATTGCAACTCAACCTCTATCTAACAGGAATGAGACACCTACCCTCCAAAGTTACTGGGAGCATTAAGTCACGAAATGTACACAAGGAAACCAAATTGACTAACTTTGGTCAGTGTCACAAGCGTGGAGGGACTCTCTGATACTTAACCATGACATGCAATAAACCTAGTGCAGTAGCCATCAAATGGTAACAACTGCCAACAGTGCTCTTTTCGTTGTTTCTAAACTCAAAATCGCTCTGCCACCGAGTCAATGCTGATTCATAGCAATGCCCTTGTGAGTTTCTGAGTCTTCAACCGTATGGGAACAGAAAGTCTCATGTTTCTCCCATGAAATGACTAGCAGTTTCACACAGCCGACCTGGAAGTGAGCAGACCCATATTCAACCCACGACTCCACCAGGGCTTCTTGCCATGAGCTGTCATCAAATCAGCTCCCACACATGGTGGAATGAAACACTGCTGTTCCTGAACCACTGAGGGGCAGAGCCTTGCAATCCATATGGCTTTCGGAGGCTTTTGGAGATGAGTTGCCACTCCTTTCTTCCTAGTCTCTCTTATCCTGAAAACTCCACTGAAACCTGTCCCAAAGTAACCAAAGTAACTTTGGTTACTTTGAAGCAACAAAAAACACAAAGTGTGGCCTTAATTAGCCACATTGCAAAAGAGGTGAGAGATCATCTACAAATCAGTATAATCCCATGGTGATGGAACAATCTCCCAACAAGAAGTGGTTGCACACTCAATGTGTGCCAAATGGTTTTAGATGCAAGAAGAAAGTGTTGATCCTTCCACAACAATCTTTTAGCCTTCCAAATTGTACATTATTCCGTGAATGAAAAAGATGCTTGTGCTGATTTGGGGGGGGGGGGGTGACGGGTGTTTCCCCATATCATACTCCCTTGTTTTTAGTTTGTTTGTTTATACATGTTTTCTCATGTTTGCTTGGTTCCTCTTGACTAAGAAAACTGTCCCTTTACGAGCCAGTCCCCTTTTAACTCCAATAGCTATATTTTGTGAACAAGGGCCATTATTCACTATAGTACAATCAGATAACATGCAAGCTCCACTGAGAGATTAGCAGTCGTTCTCAGGCAGATAGACCACAAATGGAACACACGACTCTGACAGGGAAGGTGACATCTCTACCACTGAAGGGTCACCATTCTCAAAGTCTGGCTATTACGGATGTTCTTGCTATGATCAACTTTATTAAGGAACCAGAGGGTCCACTTAGCTCAGAGTTGAGGAACAGAAAGAGTCCCTCCTGCCCATGCTGTGAGTTCATCTCTAATAGGTAGAAAGGCCACCTTCTTGTCGTGTGGATAATGGAAGCATTCGGAATCTGTTAAACATAATGATTAGCCTGCAAGTGGACAGCTGACAGCTCTCTGGAGCAAAAGATAGAGCTGTCTCTTAGAAGTTCTGTGTATAGCTTGATCCCTGCCAACCCCTTCCCTGCCTTCGTCCCCTCTCTCCCTCTCCCTACTCAGACACTTGCTTCTCATCACAGGCAGTTTATAGGGGTCTCCCCGCCTCCCACCCTTCTCTCTCTCTCTCTCTCTCTCTCTCTCTCTCTCTCTCTCTCTCTCCAGAAAATGGTGACTGTATTTATGCACTGCCCCTGTAGAAAGTGAAATTGCATGGCTGGGAGAATCCTATCATCATTCCACCCCCTAATGAGAGAGATTGTTTGCAGGCAGATGAAATTAAATTGTAAGCTCTATTGACTTCAGCAACAGGTGCCATTTGGGCAAACCCAAAAGGGTGTATTGAATTGTCTAAAAGATTTAACTCTTCCTGACAATGAAGCATTGGATAGCATGTTCTTCCAGTTCTGTTATTCAGAAACATTACCACTGGAGATCCATTCTCCTGGGTTCTTGCCCGGTGATCTTTAAAAACACCAATCCTGGGGAAGGAGAAACAGACCACTCAATCATGCAAAAGTTCTTCTGGTGTAGAACCTGGGTACCAATCCTGGCTGAGTTCATTGGCAAAGTATCCAGGTGTACAAAACAGAGGAATGCTGAAAATCATCACTGCCTCCAAGAGTGATGAAGTTCCTGGAAGGGGCAGACAGTCAACCCATTTATGGGACTGCTTACTGAAAAGTTAGAATCCACCCAATTGTACCTTGGAGAGAAACCCTTGGAGCATAATTCTACTTTGACACACACAAGGTCCCCGTAGATCTGAGTCAATGCACCTTGTTTCTGAGGCTAGCCATTATGGTCATCAGCTCCCCACCACACTCCGGGGGCCAATTCCTAGGTCTAGTGAGTAAGAGATCTGTTGGGAGGACCTGGGTGGTGGAAGAGTGGAATGGGTAGAATAGAATAATGGGATACTAGATGTAGTAGTTACATTATTTCATGTCAACTTGTTAAATTGTTTATAGGAGTTGTGTCTAGTCTGTCAATCGCCTCTGTGTGGACATGGCCTTTCCTGAGGATCCTGGAACTCCTATCTTTCTCACAGATGGAAGAACACACAGTCTCCCTGAGAGATATTCCTGTTGACATGCCACAAGGAGCTACACTGATGGAACCAGAGCCCTGAAGCTGGAGAAGCCACATGGAGAACCACACTAATGCTGAGATGCTTTCATCGCCACTGGATCCACAAGCTTTTCTGTCCACTGGTCTGTGGTCTCCATGCATTCTGAGTCATTGCATGTGTTGCATGAGTCTGAAGAGGAATAGAAAGACTGGTATTGGACAATAAGAGGACTCATATTGGGCTTATGGACTTGATCTGGACTAGGCTGGGATGATTAACTGATACATGATTACTTCATAATATAAATCTCTCTCTTACATATATAGGAGTGTCTTGGATTTGTTTCTCTAGTCAACCCAGACTAGCACACTAGAAAAGGGCAGGAATGAGCTGCAAAAGTTCTGAGAACCAAACGTTGAAGGCTGTGCCACTTCGCCTCCTCCAGAAGGCGAGAGATGAAAAGAGCAACCCAGGGTTCACTGGTGAGGAATCCCAGGAACACATCGGACTCTCCAGAAGAAAGTGCTTTCAAAGAAATGCACTGGGAAAGTCCCAGACACCAGTCACACCCTGAATTACAGGTGCAAGCTACTTGGTTCCTGTTCTATTTAGCAGGTCTATGAGAAGCAGACATTTGCACTTCTGTGGTGCCTTTCATGCCAGAGCCTCAAAGCCTTTTTCAAACACAAATCTGTTCAGCCTCCCAGCCTTTCAGAGATGTCTCAAAAATGGATGGGGAATCACTTCTCTCCCTCCCTCAAGGGCAGCTTTGGGTAGTGAGAGGTAGGAGATAGGAGGCTGGGACCCTTGTGCAGTCATTTAACCAGGCACCTGGATAGTTGCGAGGGTAAAGGGCCCACTTGAAAACTGACATTTCTGGGACACTTCAAGGAGGAGTGCTGGTGGCATAGTGGTTATGTGTTCGTCTGTTTACTGCAATGTCAGCAGTTCAAAACCGCCAGCCCATTCTATGGGAGAAAAATCAGACTTTCTATTCCTGTGAAGCATTATAGCCTCAGAAACACATCAAGGGCAAGTCTACCCCTATCCTATAGGGTCAGCATGAGGTGAAATTGACACAATGGCAGTGAGTTTGGTTGTGAGTTAGTCAGAGAAGTGAAATTACAGGAGTAGCTGGATGTCCCCCAAGATTGTTTGGCTCAAGCTTCTTTCTTGTTAAACTTAAGTCATGTCTGCTTGTTTGGAGGACACTGTGAGTTGCTCACATAATCTATTCCTCACTTCTTTCTTGAAACAGAACCTCAGTCTTTTCTGGAGAGAAAAAAAAAGAGAAGACCACAGTTCCTATAAATAATATAACAATCCAGCTTCCCCGGCTTTCTTTGCAACTACTGTTAGAGGCAGCTCCAGGCACGGCAGGCTTACATACAGCAGAGAATGATACCTGGTGCTCTGCCATCTTTAGGATTGTTGGTATATGTCTTAGACTGGGTCCACTAGAGAAACCACAACAACAAGATAGCAACAGAGGTAAATTTATCTCAGATTTATCTCAACAACCACATGGTTGTTGAGGGTAGAAAGTTACAAAGGCCATGAATCAGGCATCAGGCTGGAGTTGTCTCCTGTCTTAACTAGCTGAAGGGACTGATAAATCTTAGAGTGGCTGCTTAAGTGACAGACTGCTGACCTACGGGCTACAGAGACTGATAAATGCAATTTAGGGAGGAGAAAACATAGGCTATTGACTCACAGGCTGCAAAGGCTGACAAACTTCAAGAGCTGCCATCTTCCCGATATGATCGCTGAAGACAAATGTGTGCATAAGTAAAGGTGGTAAAGAAAACTGATGGTACCCGGTTATCAAAAGATATAGCATCTGGGGTCTTAAAGGCTTGAAGGTAAACAAGTGGTCATCTAGCTGAGAAGCAACAAAGCCCACATGGAAAAAGCACACCAGCCTGTATGATCACGAGGTATTAAAGGCATTAAAGAACAAAACACCAACTCAATGTGAATGAGGGGGAGTGCAGATTGGAGACCCAAGACCCATTTGTAGGCGACTGGACATCCCCTTACATAAGGGTTGTGGGGAAGTGACGAGCCAATCAGGGTACAGGGTAGCAACGATGAAACATACAACTTTCCTCTAGTTCCTAAATGCTTCTTTCCCCACCACTATAATGATCCCAATTCTACCTTACAAATTGGGCTAGACCAAAGGATGTACAGTGATACAGATAGGAACTGGAAACACAGAGAATCCAGGATATGTGATCCCTTCAGGACCAGTGCTGACAGTGGCAATACCAGGAGGATGGAGGGAGGCTAGGGTAGAAAGGGGGAACTGATTAGATGGACAACAGAAAAGTAGGTGGAGGAAGATATCAGACAGTGTAGGATATGAAAAAATGATAATAATTTATAAATTATCAGGGTTCATGAGGGAGGCGGGAGCAGGGAGGGAGCTGGGAAATGGGGAGCTGATACGAAGTAGAAAGCAAATGTTTGAGAATGATGATGGCAACAAATGTACAAATGTGCTTGACACAATAGATTGATGTATGGATTGTGATAAGAGTTATATGAGCCCCCAATTTTAAAGATAAATTTAAAAAAACAACTTCAAGAGCTACAAGTCACATGATAAGTCTGGCATAGGATCGACTTTCTCTACACAACGTGAGTTCAGGGCTTTCGGGTCACAGCTGAAGCACAACATAAAAATACCTGAAAGTCGCAACCTGTGCCTGAAATGAAAACTTTATTTATTACAGTAAAAGAGTTGATATTGCCAAACACCCAACCCAGAATCTTATTGTGAGAATGCCTAAATCACAATGTGAGTTGAGTTCCCAACTTCAAATGGTGTCTGAAATTAGGGCATTGATGGGGAAAAACAGGATCCGAAAGTTTAGAACTAGGATATATACCCAAACAATTAGGGAGCTGAAGACACTGAGCCCCTATATTTGGTTGAATATCTTGTTCAGCAGAATCAACCTTTTACCACCACCACCACCACTACTACCACCATCCAATCTAGTGAAATGAACTCAGCTATGCCAAAGAGCATCTGCATCATCACCCAGGACAGAGTCTGGGCTGTTGCCAGGGGCATCATCTGAGGTAGATGCTTGACAAGGACTTGCTGAATACCCTCAGGTCCCATGCCCACCACTCAGTTTTGCTTCTAGACTGAAATGCCAATAGTTTTCAAAGGGCAAAATACGAAGTATGGCCCAGGAGGAGGGATGCTATGTTCAAAACAAAAACTGCCCGACTTTTCTAATATACACAAAGAGAAACCTAGGAAATATGTGTGGGTATGAGTCAGAATCTAACTCTACAGCTGCTGATTGGTAGGGACACAACGGGTTATTTTTAAAAGGTGCAGGATGCTCCCACTGGCCGAATGTGATCGATTTTGTTTTTGACTGTATTGTGACTTGAGTGAAAATGTACAGACTTGAGTAAAAATGTACAGAACACAAGGTACAGTGGTTGGGGCTGAGCCCCGATGGCAGATTGGTTGAGTGAGGGACTGCAGTCCACTGGCTGGGGGTTCAAATCCAGCAGCAGCTCTCCAGGAGCAAGGCTGGGCCTCCCACTCCCACCAGAGGGCAGTGATGCCTCCCCCGCAAAAAACGTACAGTGATTTTCCATTCAACACTTGAGCCATATTTCCTTTCCCTTCAATATAACCGCTTTCTTCTCACGTCCTCCCTGTATTTCCATTTCCCTTGTTCCTCATTTCTATTCCTTCCTGCCTTCTGAACGTCCTCCCTGGACAGATGCTCCCCTTTGGATGTTACAGGGTTGTTGTGTCACAGAGGTGGGGTTTCCCTTAGAGCTCTGTCTATTATTGGAGAAACCAAAGGACGTATTGTATTGGACAGATCTGTGGCGAAAGATCGTTTTTAAGTGTTATATGCCAAACCTATCATTTTGAGGGCTAAGGTGTACCTTGCCCAGGCCACGATATTTTCAGTCTGCTCAGATGTGTGGAAAAACTGGATGATGAATGATTAAAGAAAAATGGCCAAAAGTAGGTACACAGAAATGTGGCGTTGGTGGAGAATATTCAAACTACCACAGACTGCCAAATGAATAAACAAATCTGTCTTGGAGAAAGTACAACCAGAATGCTTCTTAAAATCAAGGGTGCAGAAAGTTCATCTCATGGCCTTTTGATGGGGAAAAAAAGGAAGGACTAGTCCCCGGAGGTGGATATTATGCTTTGTCAAGTAGAGGGTCTGTCAAAACAGGAATGACTCTCTTTGAAAAGGTTGATATAGTGGCTATGATCACGGGCTCAAACGGAACCCCTGTGAGGCTGGCACGGGCTGAGCAGTGCTTGTAGAGTTGTAGTGAGCACCTGATAACCGGAGCAACATTGTTTGGATGAAGTCTGAGCCTGGAGATGAGTCCAATTCTGGCCCTGAAAGGTGACTAAAGGCCATATTTCCAGGAGTTCCACTCCTATCATTCCACTTTGTCTGGTCTTTAAAAACTGCTTTTAGTTTGTGGGGCAGTCACCTAATCTGGGGTCAATTTGAGGATTAAGAGTGTAGGGGTGGAGTCTAGCCTGTTGATCTAGAGATAGCCAATGAGACTTCTGTGTGGGCGTGGCTTTTTCTTGAGAATTCTGGGAAATCTGGTACTTCCTTCTTGGAAGCAGAGACTGTCTCTCTTGGTTCACTTCTTTGGAAACTTTCTACTGACACTCAGTCTCTGCTTGAGAAACTCAACTGACAAGGCTGGTTCTCTGCGAGACATCCCTGAAAAGAAGCCACATAGACCTACCGTGATGCAACCAGAAACCTGGAACTAAGAAGTCATGAGGGGGCTCCTGCCAGCGCTGAGATGCTTCCACCACCGCTGGATCCAGACAGAGACTGTCTACCCACGAGTTTGTGATTGCCTTGCATTTGGCATCACTGCATGTGTTTCATGAGTCTGAGGAAGACTTTATAAACTGGTATTTGACTTAAGTGCTAATATCAGACTGGCGGGCATGGCTGGCCTACGTTGGGATGCTTTCTTAATGTCCAATTCCTCCTGTAGATAAACCTCTCCCTTATGCATGTTTGTGAATTTGTTTTTCTAGTCTATCCAGACTAACACATTTTGAGTCCACATTTTTCTCACTCGATTAAAGACCTTCTATTGTGATCCCTTTTAGCCTGGTCAGCGTTGGGAGCTGGGTGGGAACCATCTAGTTTTTCTGGTCTAAGGTCCTGTAAGCTCAGGTACATGTAGTCTGTTGGTGCTTTGAACTAAGTGTCCCCGTATCTTGGATTCTCTTCATTGTTCTTTGCTCCGGACGGGGACAGACCAAAAGTTGCGCCTTCAAACCAACTCAACCTCCCTGCCCTCTATGCCAACTCATAGTGTCTCATAAGAAACATTAGAATTCCCCAGGTGGGTTTTTAAGACAGGAAATTGATTTCCTAACTTTCTGAACTTTGCCCTAATGTCCCCTTTGCAGAAAAAAATTACTCAGTGCCCGGCTGGTAAAGGAGGACTTTTGTCCTACAGCAAATCATCCAGGATAAAGTTGATTTAGGTGCCTGTTTGTGTAGCATCCTGTCCTCTAGGGTGATATTGAGTGGGCACCGACTTCATGGCAGTGAGTTTGCTTTTGGAGTTTGGATGGTTCCAGCACCCCCAGGGGATGAAATAACCCGCTTTCAGAAGCACTGCTGCAAATTTTCATCAGAGCGGAAAGCCTCGTTTTTCGCATGTGGTTTCAAACTGCTGACTTTGCCATCAGTAGCCCAACAGGCTCCCGAGAAGGCCACATGCTTTCCTCTTGATGATGCTCTCGAGTCCTCCTTAGAGAATTCCTTCATGCTCCAGGTACACTCCTTGGAGGTTGCTCCACGCATCCTGGTCACAGATGGACCCACCTGGTCTCGCTGGAGGTCATGCATCCACGGGGTGATGCACAATGCACCGCTGGAGGATTGCCTGACTTCCGAAGGCTGGAAAAGATCACTTCTACCGTGGGTTTCTAACCATTCTTTACCTTCAGCTGAAGAGAGGAAGGCTTTTGGACAGTGGGATGCATTTGGTCCAGCGAAACAATGACAGTCACTTTATAGCGATGGTGTGTGCTCATTGATCTCTCTGCCAGGAGCAGACAGAGGTGCCAGAGCAGTAATAACGGATTTATATCTCTTCTCCCAAGTCGGTTTCTTCTGGATGGAATGCGAGCATTCAAGACGGGCAGCCCGGTGGGTGGGGCGCTCCAGTGGACGACGAGGTGAGGGTTGCACACTTCCCACAGGACCCGGCGGTCACTCTGGGGTGGGAGCCATTTGTTGATCACAGGCATGGGGGTGGGGGATAATGAGGGAACCAGAAACAAATGGGTGGGGCGCAATGCAAGCCTGGAAGCTGGAGGTTTGAGGACCTGCGGTGCCGCCCAAGAAAGGCCTGGTGATCCCCCTACCCCATTATACGCCTTACCCCACTGTACGCCATTCAGAGCACATTGTTAGTTTGTCGCACATTCATTGGACAGGTATTTTATGGTGGCGGGGGCGAGAAGAGGGCCAAGAGAAAAAAAAAGCGTGTCCGGTTATCCCGCCACACTTGGACTTTCAGAAATCACGTGACGCCTGGCTAAAACCACCACTTTGGGGGACTCATTTCTCCACCCCTCCTCACGTGACCCCCATGCCTGGCCTCCCCCAGAGGGGTTTTTGCCCACACAGGCTGCCAGCCAAGGCACTAGTGTCCGCCCTCACAACCATGGAGGATTCTGCACATATAAGGGCCAGGGATGCCTCAGGAGACGACTTTCCCAAAGAAGGCATCCTTGTTCGGCATTAAATCCTTCCGCTGCTGCGACCACAAGTGAACAATTTCCACCTGGAGAGAAGGCGGGTTTGGCTGGCAGGGCGGTGGGGGGGGTTGGGGGGGAGCAAGGGCAGAAGCGAGAGGTCCCTCCACATGTTTGCATTCAAGACCCTGCAGCGATGGCATGGCCTCCCCCAGGGCCTCCCGAGAAAGCCATTTTCCCCCTTGCAACTCCATCGGGCAGCTCTCACATTTTCCCATCAATCCGCCTCATTCCACCGCCAGCCTAGGGGTTCTGGAAGAATCATAAGAGCCTTAACCCCTTTTGCACGGGGTTTCAATCCAGACCCCAACCGTGGGTCCTGTTTGTACCTTCCAGAAAACAGCTGTCACCCCCAAAACGCCCACAGTGTCAAACCGGGGAGAGAAAGACTTTCTGGAGGATAAATCCAAGTTCTATCACGCAGCTAAAACGCCCTGTGGAAACGGAATGGGGTGACTTCAAAATCATTGTTAACTCCCGGGTCCCTGTGCCGCTGGATAGAATCCCGTTTGGAAACACAGGTGTCTCTAGGCAGTGGGTTTCCCACTCGGAGCGCCTGAAGCTTGGCGATCTTCAGAAGGACCTGGTCTCATCTTTTTTGCAGAGGGTGCGAGCCACTGACTCAGGGTCCCCAGGGCTCCTTCTCCTGAACCATCAGGAGCAACAATGACAGAGATTTGAACTCAGTGGGAGCAGAATAGATTGCCAAGGAACACCAGGGCAATGGAGAGAGAGAGAGACAGAAAGAGAGAGAGAGAGAGAGAGAGAGAGACCTCTCATTAGGGTCCAGCTTCTGAACATCCACCTCTATCCTTTTGCCGTTTGGACTGCTACCCACAAGGCCAGCAGTTTGAAGCCCGAGATCCACTTAGCTGGAGATGGATGAGGCTTTCTGCTCCCATAAAGATATGCAGCCTCAGGAACCCCATGGGGCCTCTGCTCTGCCCTGCAGGGTCGTGAAGAGTCAGAAGCCATTCAACGGTCAGTGGTGGCACAGCGGTTAAGCACCCAGATGCTGACCGGGAAGAGAAAGTTGTTCCATGGGAGGAGGAAGTGGCAATTCCCTCTCACAAGGAGGACAGCCCTGGGCCCTGTGAGGAAGCTCTGCCCTGTCCCACAGGATCACGATAACTTGATATCACGATATAAGCTTGCAGACAGCGAGTTTGTTTTATTGGTTTTGTTTGTTTGTTTTGGTAAGCTGTGAGAAACATATCTCTGTGTTCCTGACAGCTGCCCACTGGGGTATTTGTGTTCCAGCAGCCCAGGAACCTCATGGGGGTGGGGAGTTGTGGGGGGGAAGGATGAGGGAGAGGAGGATCACCCATCTCCGTCCTTTTGGGAAGAAGAACTCAGGGACTGAACTGTGAAATTGTATGTAAATGGTATGGCCATAAAGCTATTTTGAAAAATAAAATTCGAGGGAAATGTGGTAAAAATTCTCTGCTGCCATCACCCAGTGGTTGACCTGTGACCCTACGGGTGCCCCATATTCTCCCGCAGAGGTCTGGCCCTGCTGGGTGAAAGGTACCCGTGGAGAAGTCAAAGCACCTGCCTCACCATCTGCTGTCAGGAGCCCCCAGAAGGACAGAGACTGGCTCGAGCTCAGCCAACATCCCTCTCTCACCCACAGCCCAGATCCCCATGCTGTGCCATGGCGCTTCTTCAAGCTCATGGATCCTACCCAGGACACTGGGGCTGCCGGAGATTCTAGAAATAATGAATCTGAATCCCCAGCCATGGCAACACACCAACTAAAAAAGCATGGAGCATGGAGGGTGCCTGACTGCAGAGTTGAAAGAAGAAAATGGAGAACGGCCCAAGTGAGAATCTTGGCCACTCCCTCTGGTCAGGTTCTCCCCCCCCCCCTTCTTCCTGACCCTGAATGCTTGGCTCCCACCTGAACCCTTGGCGGGACACAGAGCAATGAGCAGGACAGGCCCGGCTCTGATTTCATGGAACCGACATCTGACACCAGACCTAACCTTCCATAGACTACTTCTGTACAGTGTGTTGAAGCACAGGTTCTAGGGTCACACTCCCCAAGTGTCTGGGTGAGGGGAACCAGTGAGATTTGCATCCCAAATCCAGTGCTCAAGGGCCAGACAGTGAGAACCACGTCTGCTAGCAAGGTTGGGCTCATCAAGGTGCAAGTTGAGTTTGAGAGCAGGTAGCCAGCCCAGAGTTGGGTCAGGAGAGGCTTCCTAGACAAAGTGAGGCCTCTAAGCCGGGGAATAACACTAAGTGAAAGTCATCCAGGGGCATGGGAAGAGAGAAAGCAGGAACTCTGTTGAAACCAGAGCCTCTATACTCCAAACTCACTGCCATCAAGTTGATTCTGACGAAGCAATCCTACAGGACAGGGTAGAGCTGCCCCTGTGAGTTTCCAAGACTAAACATCTTTATGGGAGGTGAAAGCCTCGTCTTTCTCCCACAGACTGTCTGGTGCTTTCGAACTGCTGACCTCATGATTAGCAGCTCAACCTGCAGCCCACCAGGGCTCCTCAAAAAAACAGAAAGAAGCTCAGTATAGCTGGAACTCAGCAACTGTCAAGGGCAAAGGAAGGCTGCAAAGGTCACTGTAAATGGTGGCCCAGGTTGTGCCCTTCCAATAAAGTCTCACTGGAAGACAACCACACTTATCCATTGATATGGCTGCTTCTGCATGACAAGGATTCAGAGGAACAGTTTCAACCGGGTCCCTGGTCTAAAGTTATGAGGTGGTGTCAAGTTAGCTCGAACTCATAGCAAGCCAATGTACAACAGAGCAAAACTTCCCAGTCCTGCGTCGTCCCCATAACCCTTGCTATGTTTGAGCCTATTAATCCCACAGTTATCAGTCCACCTTCGTCTACCATCCTCTTTCTCACCGACCTTCTACTTTGCCAAGTATACTGTTCTTTTCCTAGGACTGGCCTCTTCTGGAAACTTGTCCAAAGTACATGAGCTGCAGTCCCACCATCCTTGGTTCTAAATAGCATTCTGGCTGGACATCTTTTCAAGACAGACTTGTTCCTTTTTCTGGTAGTCAATATTTTCCAGAAAACCCTAATTCTAAACTATCAGCTCTTTTCCAATCTTCCATATATTCATTGGGGGGTTTTCACACACATATGAGAGGATTAAGAATACCATGGTTTGGGTCAGGCTCACCTGAATCCTTCAGGAGACATATCTACCCCTTCACACTTTAAAGAGGTATTGGCCAAAAATTAGTCCAATGCAACATGTTCTTGAATTTCTTGACTGCTGATTCTAGTTTAGCCTTCTGCCATATAGCATTCTAAAGAAGAGCTGGGGAATTTTTTTTGGGGGGGGGGGGGAAAGAATCACTGCCTCTGCTGGTTGTGGGTGCTACCAAGTGCTGCTCCTGAGAGCCGCCGCTGGATTTGAACCACCAAGCCCGAGGGCCGCAGTCCTGCACTCAACCACTTACGCCACCGGGGCTCAGCCCGAGAGCTGGGGAATTATAAAGCATGGAAAACTTTGGTCCGTGAGAATAGTCCCAGAAATACACTCCCTTACCATCTGTCAGAGATGGCTGGAAGGACAAAAGCAACCTGTCCTGGAAGAACTATGGACAGAGTGCTTCTTCGAGGCAAGGTTGGTAAGACTTGCTTTTACATACTTTGAACATATTATCAGCAGAAAGCAGTCCCTGGAGAAGGGTGCCATGCTCAATGAAATGGAGGGTCAGTGAAAAAGAAGACCCTTAACAAGAGGCTTGACTGCAACGGGGGCTTGGGCGCAGAACAATGGCAAGGATGGTGCCGGACCAGGCGGTGTTTCCTTCTTTCGTGTAGAGGGTCCCTGTGGTAGTTAATTTCATGTCAACCTGAAGATACACTAAACCGTATGGGTGAAGTTTAGCCTGGTGACTCCTTGTGGGATGGTCTTCCCATAAGGAGTCTCTCTCTCTCTCTCTCTCTGTCTCTCTCTCTCTCTCTCCTGCTGTCAAGCCACTCTGAGTCCTTCCAGAACCACTGCCATTGGATCCACATGACTTTGCACCCACCCATTCTGCATCATTATGTGTGGCTGTGTGAGCCTGGTTGGACTTAGGTTGGACTGGGCTGGGATGTCTTCTTGATCTACAGTGACTTCGGGATATAAAGTTATTTCTTACACATATATGAGTGTCACTGGATTTGCTTCTCTAGCCAAACCAGATTAACACAGTCCCTAAGAGTTGAAACTGACTTGACTCATCTAACAGCAATGACAACAAATGGGTCTTGATGCTCAGCTGTTGTTTAATTCAATGGTTGCCCTTGCTTTCGAGTTCGATGACCTTAGATGGAAGTCTCTGGACCGTGTCTCTTGTCTCCTGCAGCCCCCTCCCCCACCCCACCCCGCCACACACACAATCTATTTCTAATTAGCAGCCACTGCTCATTTCCCCAACACCTAATGAATGAATAGGCACTGAAAGACACAGGATTGCGAAGGCAATTTGTCAGCCTTACTCTCAGTCCCACTGGAAAATGCCAAAAGTCGTGAAAAAGGCTGCTCAGAGCCCAGTATCTGACTCTGGGAGGAACTTCGTTATCAACTGCCAGACACATCCTTGATGGGTCTGCAGTTGCCTGATCCAGAATCCCCTGGTGGGGAGTGGGAGCAGCTCCCCGGATGGGTGGGATGCTGTGGGTGAGCAGTCCTCACCTTGGGCCCACGGCTAACTGTACTCACGAAAGCCCACAGCTAAAGATGGCCCTTCCTTTCAAGAGCAAAGCCAGCCATGCACCTCAGTCAGCTCCCTGCCTCCAGCACTCAGCATGGACTGTGCAACTGACCATACCCAGGTCGCGGGTCTTCAAGGATGAGTGTTAGGTACAGGATAAAACATTCAGGAGCTATCTAGGTTCTTGAAAATAAATAATATTCACTTGATTGATATTCATTGACTCCTGCTTCCTTAAGCTTTTAAATTCAGATTTCCAGACTCCATGACTTCTGCTATGGACTGGTGCTATGTCGAAGAAAGAGACCTGATTGCTTTAATTAGCCTGCCCACCTTGGTGGACCACTCTGGTCTGTGAGAGAAAGATCTTGCAGTCCACTTACATGTTTCCTATCTCGGAAATCTTCAAGGCAGATCTACTCTGCCCTCCATGGTCATGATGGTTTGGAATCAACTCAACAACCATGGGGTTTGGGTTTGATTACCCCACCTTCAGGCACCCTGGTGGCACAATGGCTACTCTCTCTGCTGCTAACCAAAAGGTTGACAGTTCAAACCCCACCCCACACCCACACCCACCCCACACCCAAAGTGGTTCTATGGAAGAGAGATTGCTGGGATATATTTCCCAAAAGGCTAAACTCAAGAAAAGTCTCCAAGGCAGACTCTATCACACGGAGTTGCTGTGAGTCCGAATTGATTCGAGGGCACTCAGCAACACCAACCACAATGCCCTCATGGTCCCTGCTGTTGGGTCCCAGCTTTGTCAAGGCTCCAGAGTTTAAATCCGAATATGCTTGGCTTTCTCCACTTCAGGCTTAACATTCGGGTTTCTTGCATCTGCTAAGTCATTTCAGATTCATCCATCTGCTTTTCAGATTCCAAATTTATTGCCATTGTCTCCTGCCCATTCTCTCCATCCTTTAAAAGAAAAAGATTCCTTCCCTATAGAATTTTAGTTGGGTTTCAAGAGGAAGGGCCATTCTGCGTGTGTGTTAAAGTACACCATCATTAAAGTCCTATTACCTTTTTAAGTAATTGCCTGATGTACCCTATAAGACAAGTACTTAACCCTTGTAACAATGTAAAATTAAACATATAAATCTTCATTTTTTAAGTTGTGGTGCTATTTGAAAAAGTGATTTCAACCTAAAAATCACAAGTCTCAATAAGTCACTGAATTACTCATTTGAAAATTGGAACTCCAAAGCCAGCCTTTATTCCAATATGCCACATGAGTTTATGTGTTGGAAATGATCACATATGGGGGTCGGGGGTGGAATTCCAATACCCTTTGATCTCACTTTTCCATGAACATTTTAAAGTTCCCTGTGCTAAATATGCATAGATTCTTAAGTACAAATATATCAATAACTAGTGTTTGGCTTTCTTTTTCTTTTTGATAATTTAATTCTAAATCTAAGGGTAAGAGCTGCTTACAACTAAACAAATATGACCGCAATGCATCTTGGGATTGTCTTCCTAAAGGTTATGACCTCCCCTCTTGGCGGGGTGCTGCCTGAATTTTTGTCTCCATGCCGATGGGGGTTTGGACTCCCATGTGCTCGTGACAGGAATCAGTTCCATTCTTTTGTCTCTTCACGTAAATGAGCCACCTGTACCAATGAGCCACCCTCTAAAAACCAAACTCACTGCCAGTGAATCAATGCTGACTCACAGCTGACTCACCCCCCCCTCCCCTGCCACCCCCAACCCTGTGGCTGTAACTGTTTGTGGGAGTAGGAAACCCCATCTTTCTCCCAGAGAGTGGCTGGTGGTGGTTTTTAAAGAATTTAAGTTGTTTCTGTATCCACTTCTAAAAGCTATGAAAAAGAAGGAATCCTACAATCTTTTCATCTTCTATCTCTTCGTGAAAAGCCTCTTGAAGGAATAAAATGGCCTCCAATTATCCTCTTGATCTCTCCCTGGGTTCCAACTTTCAGGATGATTCTCTGGACATGATTAAAGACAAAAGCCTAGAGAAGCAGGGTGAAAAACCAGGCACAGCTTAAAGTCAGGCAACTGAGGGGGCTTGATCTCGGTGGCAGCCTCTCCCACACAGTCCCCTGGGCCTCTGTTAGCACATGCAAAATGGGCTTTAGAGGGCTAGGAGTCAAAAAGGGGCTTCACCCTGGAGAAATGTAGGGATCTGTGGGTCAGGGAATGAGCCTGTCTAATTGTAACCACTGTGACTCAATTGAGACAACAGGTGCACACAGCACCACAGAGGGGACACAACGTCTGTATCATCTTCTAGGCGATTTTAAGGAACTGAATGAGCATAGTTCTATGGATGGCCAAGGTTTCAGAGATGGAGGGGAATATGGGCAAAACTGGCTTTGGATACTACAGATGTGATAGTGATATTTGCTGGACAATTGAAGCTGGGATGGAGAAGTGGGGGGAACACTGGTACCCACTCTTTCTCCCTACGTTAGAACAAGGATCTGGGAAATAGCTCCAACCTCTCTGATGCAAGTTGATTGATTGAGCTGCTCCATCGAGTGCATCCAACACTTTCACTGGGGACTAGAGATCCCCAGTCACCATGCTTGTATCTCCCTGTGTGCTCTCCTCTTCCAGAGACCTTATCCCTGCTGCTTCCCCATCTTCAATACCTAGGTCTTCTCCAAAAAAGCACTTTTAAGTTGTGCACTGTTTAACTTAATCCAAACTTCAGTTGGGCAATGACCTCACTGGGATCTTGGGACACCTACTTTCAGCTTCAAGCGTTCTCCACTTCAAATTCTCAAAAGCATATATCTGGTCCAACTCTTCTCTGGTGGAAGAGGGTTTCTGGGACCACATCACTTCATAGGCCACCGATCAGTCAATGTTTTAATTGCCCTTGAGGTTCAGTCCATTCAGTTGTAGCTATATTGGGAGCAACTTGTAGAATGATCTGTACATGTTTGCAAACAGGGAGTCCCTTGTGCTGTGTGATTTAGGACTGCTGGAGTAGTAAACCTATCACTTCTGAGAAGTTCCTTCGAAAAGCAGACTACACACAGAGAGAGAAAAGGAGAACGACCATCAAGGAATAGCAAAGAACCCCTAGTCTTCTTCCATAGAGAGCTACAGCTTTAGAAACCCCAGAGGGCAATTGCACGTCCTATAGGTCACTAGACATTGGAATGGGCTGGCAGCAACAGGTTTGTCTTTGCTTTCGCCGATATGATGACAGTTTCCCTATCATTGACACCAGGATCTAGACTCCCAGCCTCCCAAACTGAGAGAAAATGAAGCGGTTTTCTAGAAAGCCTCCCACTTTTGGTATCTGCCCATGGCCATACTAGGTATGGAAGACATGGAGGGAGGGGGAGTGTGGTTTCTTTTAGAAGAAGGTAAGGATGTGATTGGTATCTTAGTAGGTGTTTCTGGCATATGCTGCCTGGAGACCATGAAAAGAGAGATTTCCTCCCTTGCCTTCCACTTTTCCCCTGGAAGAGCCTTCAAAAGACAAAGCAGGGATCTTGGGAAGTCTTTCAGGGATGCCAAAATGCCACTGCTGGCCAAATCATTTGGACTTGACCCTATGGAACTGCCCCATAAGGTTTCTCAGGTTGAAATCCTCACAGATCCACTGCTCTTTCTCTGGAAGTGTAGTGGCGGGTTAGAGAGGACCTTCAGGTTAGCAGCCAAGCATTTAGCCAGTGGACGCTTGGGGCTCTGATCTAGAGACGGGCTTCTTTAAGTGCTGTAACTTATGCCTAGAAAGAGGTGTTCCAGGGTCTTGCGTTGGGAAGAAATACCTTTCCAATTTGATGGTTTAAGGATTTGTGGCCCCCAGTAATCTTTGTACCTTCCCATATTTGAGGATCTGGGGAGTTTTCTCCTTGGGTTGTGCCTTTGCCACTGCAAGTCCTATAGGAGGGAGGGTGAATCCCAGAGCAGGGCAAAGAAGCTGCCTGCTCTAGGCAAAGGGGATTGGTAGGGGGTGGGGAGGAAGAGAGAGAGAAGTAAAAGGAGGATGAGGAGGAAGAGGAGAGAGGGAAGGAGAAGGGGGGAAAACACAGGAGGAGGGAGATGAGGTAGAGAAGATCTTCATGGTTCACTCTAAATGAACATAACTAAATTCCTGGAGTGAGGAAGGGGAGCAGGATTTCCGTGGAGAGCATCTGTCCGTAGTGACTGCAACAATCGCATAGCAACAGATGTAAGGATGGCGCAGGACCCAGCCGTGTTTGGGTCTGATGTACTCAGAGTCTCGGTGATTCAGAACTGACTCAATGGCACCTGGAATCCATTAACAGGGTTAAAAAACAGAGTCAGATGATTTAAACAGTCCCTGGTGGACTCTCTGGAAAGCCAATAGGTGACCTAAGAAGTGCATCAGGTGGTATGGACTTAAGTTTACTGAGACCAAACTAAATATCACCATAGAAGCATGTCTAAGAACGCTGCTCTGCTGGCTGCCTGAAAGCACTGCATGGCGAGATGGGTGTCCTGCTGCGTTCCAGGGGCTCCCATGTCTCTGGGTCAAGATAAGAGAGTTCTCCTGCCCCCAGAGCGAGGACGTGGGTCTGCCATGCTCTCTAACAGCCTTTCTTTGTTCCAGGAGATTCTAGGGACCCTGTTCTGTTTACTACCAGTTGCCTGGATCCTTCTTGGAGTTGCCACTGCCCCAAGGCCCCATGAAGAACAGAAGTGGGAGCCCTTCTCTCTCCTGCTCATCCAATCCCAAACCCACAAGTCAACAGGAAAAATGCAGAAGTCCTACAGGACTTGACATTCTATTCGCTGTGCTTCTTCACTGAGATGTGCACAACACTGGCTTGCTCTGCCAGCCATTCTCTTCCACCATCTTGAAGAGCATCAGCGATAAATCAGTAAACCCCTCAAGGACGGGGGTGGGGGACATGGTAATTTCTCAATAATCCCTCCAAATAATAAGAATTAAAAGAAAGTACAAAGAAAAAAAAAAGAAATCCACTGCTGCCAGGTCCATCCCGACTTCCAGTGGCCCTAGAGAACAAAGGGGGATTATCTATTGGGCTTCTACTGCTGTAAATCCTCATGGAAGAAGTCTACCAACTTTTCATTTAGCATTCTGTGCCCTTACTCATTGCAAGAGAGTCCTACAGCCTGACTTGCAGGTTTTGTACCACACTTTGACATATGTATTTTATTTAGTCTTCATATGAGCCCAGTAATGTCTGCAGTATCTCTGTTTTAAAGCACCGAAGAGATGAAAATAAGTCTGCCTAAGGTCATAGAACAACTAAACAGTCCAGCCAGACCGTCATTTCTGGTTTATCGGACTCCAAAATACGTAATTGTAGATGAAATACATTCTTTTCATTAACATATTCACACCCTAAGGAAAGGATAAAGAGAACAGTGAGAACTCACAGAGAATTCCTCAGCTCTAATCATGATCAGCTGTGGCTATGCTCTGCGCAGACACCCCCCTCCCACACACACACACACACACACACACACACCATGCACCAACAAAGTCACTCTTGTACTTTGGCCATGCATTCGTTCATTCATCAACTCATTTGGGGAGCACTTGCTCTGTTCCAGGGATTGTTTTACAGGCTGTAGTACCCAACACCCCCAGCCTTGAGAAATTTCTATTCTATCATTTGATTGAGAGAATCAGGAAATAAACAGGTGACTAAACATATAGTCGTATGATGTCTGTACATGCTGTAGACATATAAAGCTACATGGTTGTGCACTGCAGAACTCCTGGGGGCAGGGGAATAGCCGCATACAGTCGATGTGAATGCCATTCAATGGAGTGGGGTGGTGCCTAGCCTACACCCTACATAATGAGTAATGACAAGGGCACAGAGCAGAATAAGAGCGCAGGACATTGTTTCATGAAGAGAAGACAGATAATACCCTCCCTCCCCCATTGATTAGGAACCAATTGAGAGTGATCGAAAAAAAAAAAGAGGGAGCACGGTATCCAGGGATCTGAGAGAAGATACTTTCCAGCAGAGGGAAACCAGTTAACACCGTCAACCACCAGAGCTCCCTAGCAAGGGGAAGAGCAAGTGGAAACTCTCAGGAATGTTCTGGAGCTGCTCAAAGGAAGAGCCAAGAAGATCTTGAGTGAGAGGAAAATGGCGGGGTCAGAAAGGTATGAGTGTCAGAGCACAGGTCTATGAATAAAGACTTCAGTGATGAAGAATCATAACACGATCAAGCCACAAACTTCAAACCAGCTGCTGTTAGATCAATTCCCGGCAAACCCTTGTGTGTCAGAGTCCATCCGTGCTCCTCAGGGTTTCAATGGGTGGTCTTTCAGAAGTAGACCACCGGGCCATTTTTTCCAGAGAAATTCCAAATGTACTCAGACTCCCCCACCCCTTTCAGTGAGCAGCTGAGCACATTCACCATTTGCACCACTTGGGACTCCTAAGGAGTTGTAAGCAGGGGCGATATCTCAAAAGGGTGATTCAGCCTATTGTATAGGAGAGGCAGAAGAAGAGAGCAAGTGGGGCTGGAGCGAGGTATCGGGCGCTTAGACTCGCCTGAGCGCTGTGGAACCATGAGGACTCATCAGATCAGGAAGCATTCTAAGGGTCTAACCACAGTTACAGTAGATTACAGATCCCACCTGTGGGATTTGCTGATGCATTGGCCAGGAAATGAGAAGGAAAGGGAGGGGACAATATGCTAAAGAAGACAGAAGTGTCCATCATGAACGTAGGGCATGAGGAAGCAGAATAGGAGGAAAACCAAAATTCCATTTGAAGACGTTAAAGTTTGAAGCACTTTTTAAGCATCCAAGTAGCAAGAGAAGTGGGGAGATTGAAGCTGTCGTCTGGACAATTTCCGTGGGTAGGTGGTGTTTAAAAGCATGGTCCTGGATAAGACCATCTATATGGAGAATAGATGCAAAACCAAACTGAACCCATTTGGGTTGAGTCCATTCTGATTCATGGTGACCACATGTGTTATAGAGTTGACTGCACCACAGGATCTTCTTACCCATAATCTTTGCAGAAACCAGGCATCAGGTCTTTTTTTTTGGGGGGGGGGGGAGGGTTTGTGTGTGTGTGCCGCTGGGTGGGTTCAAACCATCACCCTGGTGGTTGCTAGTTCAGGTCAAACCATTTGCAGCAACCAGGGATTGAGTCCTGGAGTAGAACAACATTACAATGTTAGAAAAACAGGATGGCGCCAGCAAAACCATCTCAGAATAATCAGAGAGTAAGAAGAAATCCAGGAGAGGCTAATGTTTCGGAAGTCAAATCAAGCAGGACAATGGTCATAGGTCAGAGGTCAGGGCTGCTAAGTGCTGCTGAAAGGTCGAGTGAAACGAAGAGGAGACATTGACCGTGAGATTCTCAGTGTTAGGCCAGATCTAGCACTGAAAACTTTTGATGAGAACATTTTTGGTAGAGCACCCAGAGCAGGACTCTGGTCCCAGTGAACTGAAGAGAAATGGAAGAAGCTGCAGAGGGAATATGAAGACCACATTCAAGAAGTCTTGAAGCAAAGGGAGGAGAGATAGATGACACTGTAACTGGCAGATGCGGTGGTGAGGAAGGTTTTACATTGTATTTTAGAGTTGTGGATGGTTCTTAATGCGATATGCTATTTTTAGAAATTGATGGCAGTAAGGCAGTGGGAGGAGACTGGTTGTACTGGGAATAAGAGAGAACTCCTGTACCCCCATCCTACAGTAAGCAGAGTGAATGGGGTCATGAGTGAAGGACCACCACCATATAACCTTGACCAGGATAATGGATATTCTTTTTGTTTCTTTGTTTTTGTTTTGTTTTGTTTTGTTTTGGGGGGGGGGGGCGGGCATCACAGCCCTCTGGTGGTCGTGGGAGCTACCCAGTGCTGCTCCTGAGAGCCGCCACTGGATTTGAACCGCCAAGCCCGCGGGTCACAGTCCCGCACTCAACCAGATAATGGATATTTAATGTCAAAGAAGGGAGCATTGGAATCCAGTGAGAACAGGGTAGGGAACTGGACCACCTTGTTGATCCAGGGCTTACATGCTTCCTGCCTTTGCTTAGGTGCAGACCGACCTCTGTCCTAGTTCTTGTTTCCATGGGCAGGATCTGAATGCTCCTTCTTTGACAAAATATCTAGAGCCAGTCTTCAGCCAGGGGCAGCCTCCCACCAGGGTTCCAAACCCTTTAGGACCACATGCAAACCTCAAGGCTTGTGAAAGTCAAGTCAGGGACCTTTCAGATTTTCTTTTCCCCACCTCACCTTCACAAGCTCTGTGAAGAGCATAGGCTGCACCGCCTGCCCCCCCTTTCCGCCCCCACCCCCCCAACTTAAGTAACCATCCCCTATCTTCATTGCTTAACTAAAACGCTTCCTAGGTCCAGGTGTCTGTCCTTTAGTTCCATGTGTTTAAGAGCCACCTCCAACAGATCTCGTCTCAGCATTTTATCTCCCCCTTTCTTAGGAGTCTTTCCACCACGGGGCTTAAAGGTCACTTTTATTTACCGTATATACTCACGTATAAGCCAACCTGAATATCAGCCAAGGCACCTAATTTTACCACAAAAACTGCATTTAAAATGTGCTGAAAAACTCAGCTTATAAACAA